>MU782093.1:44824-58107 GCA_026770625.1 Nicotiana glauca
AGGTTTGGTTATTTGTGATATATAATGAGGGTTATATTGCAAGAGATAACCCTTTAAATGTGCTCTTTAGCTGACCCGAAATTGCCTATTTTTGGGCTATCATTTAACCAAGTAGGTGGCACACCTACTTGTCACCTAGTAGCTTGTGCAGTCTCGCAAAAAATCCTATATATCTCTACTCCGACGTTGTGTTGATAAACAGTTTAATGAGTTGGAAACTAAACTCATAGATATTCAATTTGGTGGGTGGATCACCCTGTAATTCCAAGTACATTGGGAGAAAAGCTCAATAACATTTGACGTAAAGTTTAAGTAAAACTATGAACCTAAGTTGCAACAACTCTTGTCAACTTTTGTTTCATAACTCATTTAACTTCAAGACTATGATACGTATATTATATGATTCAAATACCTTAAAATAAGACCTCTTGAGAATATTAATCACCCCTAGGTTTACCCAAGAATACGATTTACAACATCCTTGATTCATTTAACTTCTAATACTTGTTAATCACCCTTATACACTCTTGTATCATTAAACATCAATAGAATTAACTTCTTATTATTTCAAAGATAATCTCTTCTTAGATTTATGTCGAATAACTTATGGCATGAACCAACGTACGTGAATATGGGTTGTAACAGTAGCATTCCTTCTTTCTCAGATAATATAGGGCAATGTCATATGCTTCATAAAAGGGTAAAAAATAAAACGAATCCATCAGTCATAAAACAATTAAAAAATAAATTAAGAATAAATAAAATAAATGCCTCGCGAATTATCAAACCTTATCATCAAGTACAAAGCTATTATCAAAAAGCTCAAGGAAGAACATTTTGCTACTGAGTTTTTGATGATACAATTTGTATGGATTCTTTCTCACACCATTATCATCAACATATATATCAGTTTGTCCTATGAAAATATCAAAGTTAGAAGTTAGTCCCAATTTCCTAATTAAGGACATATGTCACGACCCTAGTTCACCAATTGTGAACATGTCATGACGGCACCCGGTCTTCACGACCAGGTAAGCCTAACACGTTGCGGAAGTAATAACAATCTGCGGAACTATAATCAAAACCGAATAACATAGACAATGAGTATAGTTGCCACCTGGCACATACACTTTAACACTTAGCAATTTAAAACACTCCCAAAGACCCGGAAACCCACGGGCAACACAGGGTAAAAGAACATAAGTTACGGCTCTAACATCCGGAAATGTCTACACAACTGAACACATGAAATGGAACTGCTAACTATAAGATAGAGAAGAAGGAGACTCTTCGGTCTGCGGACGCGGCAGAATATACCTCAAGTCTCCAAATGTATCGCCTGGATCACTGATAGAAAGTCCGACCAGAAGTACCTGGATCTGCACATGAAAAACATGCGCAGAAGAGGCATGAGTACACCACAGCGGTACTCAGTAAGTGCCAAGCCTAACCTCGGTTAAGTAGTGACGAGGAAGGTCAGGGTCCTACTGAGAATAAAATATAATAACAATAATGAGCAGTGCAAATCAGGAATTTATCTGAAATAACAATAAAACAGGATCGAAGCTACAAGTCAATGACAATTAAGCTAAGTAGGGAAAATAACACAACAAGTATTCCTCAACTGTCCATTGGATCTCCCGGGAATTGAACCCGNCGGGAATCGAACCCGTAGTCCATCGTATCAGTAGCAAGGATCTCCAGGGAATCGAACCCGTAGTCCATAATATCAATAGCAAGGATCTCCCGGGAATCGAACCCATAGTCCCAATGTAAAAAAACTCAACCAAATCGGGGAAATATTTAGAGAATGAAATACACAAATACAAGTGACAGTTAAATTCTGGCCTAACATGCTTCACATAAATTTCAATTAAGGCAATTAAGCAGTGAATTCTATCTAGTCATGTTTTTATAACTAACACAATTTTAATCTTGCATTGAAGTCAGTCAAATAACGGAGAAAACACAGTTTGAGCATTTCAAGTAAAGTGGATTTTCAACAATTTGCACAAGTACACACTCGTGACCTCGCGTACAAGGCATGTAAATCAACACATAAGAAGTCCTAAGGGAAAAGGTCCCCCACACAAGGTTAGACAAGCAACTTACCTCGAACCGGTACAAAATCAACTAGGGAACGATGCCCTTGCCACGAGTATCCGGCTCCAAATAGCCTAAATCTATTCAATTCAATTACAAATGGTAAATAATATTGCAAACAACTGATTCCACTATTAAAACTAAAGCTAGGACGCGAAAATAGGTAAAGTGACCAAAATGCCCCTCCAGCCATCATCTCGGAATCGAATAATTTTTATATTTTCAGGACCCTCGTACTCTCACGAGTCTAACCATATAAAAATCTTCCAAATCGGAGGTCAAATGCCCCCTTAAATCCTCACAATTAGGTCTAAGAACTTTACCCTAATTTTCATTCAAAAATCCGAAATTAAGGTTGAATTTGAGGTTAGATTAGTGGGTATTAATCATAAGGGAGTAAGGAATCGTTACCCAATTGTTGCCTTTGAAAAGCCCTCGAAAAATCTCCCAAAACCGAGCTCTCTAGCTTTTGTTTTGTTAAAAAAAATGGAGGAACCCTCGTATTGAAAATGTTAAGTACTACCCAGGCATTACCGCTTCTGCGGTCCCGTAACCGCTTAAGCGGTTCCGCTTCTGCTGAAAACAAGCCGCTTCTGTGTCTTTTGCTGAGGGGTCAAACTTCCGCTTTTGCGGACCAAATATCGCTTCTGCGATTACGCTTCCGCGGAAAAATATTCCGCTTCTGCGGCAAATTGGAGGGAAGCCCGAATTCCGCTTCTGCGGTACCAAGGTCGCTCCTGCGACTCCGCTTATGCGGCTTCAAAGCCGCTTCTGCGACTCCGCTTATGCGGATAACAGACCGCTTCTGCGGTCTCAGAGGAGGAGGAGCTAAATCGCTTCTGCGGCGCAAAGGCCGCTTCTGCGGAACCGCTTCTGCGGTTCCCAAGCCGCAGAAGCGAAAACAACAGAAGCCTGCTGCAATTTTCCTTCTAACTTCCAAAAATTAACCCGTTGAGCATCCAAAATCATCCCAAAACCCCAACCAAAAACACCAATACCACCTAATATCTTATTCGAACTTGTACCAATCCTTAAATCACCCAAAACAACGCCAGAAATCCGATTAAATCAAGGATTCAAGCCTAAGAACTTTAAATTCTAACCAAATACGCTTTCGATCAAAACCTATCCAAACCTCGTCCGAATGACCTGAAATTTTGCACACGCATCCCAAATGACATGATGGAGTTACAGCAACTTCCGGAATTCAAATCCGACCCTCGGATCAAAAACTCACTATCGGACCGGAAACTTCAAAAATTCAAACTTCGGCATTTTAAGCCTAAAAGAGCTACGGACCTCCAAATAACATTCTGAATACGCTCCTAACCCTGAAATCACCTAACGGAGCTAACAGAACCATCAGATTTCCATTCCAAGGTCGTCTTCACACTATCCTGAATACAGACCATTTTTCAACTCTTAAACTCTCATTTAGGGACTAAGTGTCCCAAAACACTCCAAATCCTAATACCGAACATCCCGGCAAAACAAAATAGTAGAAATGAACTTAGGGAAAATAGTAAATGGGGGATCAGGGCGTAAATTTCAAAAAAACGACCGGCCTGGTCGTTACAACATATGTCTTGAGGTTTGAGTTTCAAATTGAAAACTTAAGGACACTTGGTCCTGAAGTTTGAGTTTCAAGTTCAAAAGTTAAGGACACTTGGTCCTGAAGTTTGAGTTTCAAGTTCAAAAGTTAAGGACACATGGTCCTGAACTTAGACTTACAAGTTCAAAAGTTCATGACACTTTGTCCTGAACTTAGACTAACAAGTATAAAAGTTAAGGACATGCAGTCCTTAACTTATAGTTCCAACTTCAAAAGTTGAGGACACTTGGTCCTGAACTTAGACTTTCAAATTGAAAAGTTAAGGACACTTGGTCCTGAAGTTTGAGTTTCAATTTGAAATGTTATGGACACTTTGTCCTGATTTTCAAGTTTTAAGTTGAAAAGTTAAGGATACTTGGTCCTGAACTTCAAGTTTCAAGTTAAAAAGTAAAGCGCGCATGGTCCTGAACTTAGACTTTCAACTTCAAAAGTTGAGGACACTTTGTCCTGAGCTTAGACTTACAAGTTCAAAAGTTATGGACATATGGTCCTGAACTTTGACTTACAAGTTCAAAAGTTCAGGACACTTGGTCCTGAACTTTGAATTCCAAGTTAAAAAGTTAAGGACACTTGGTCCTTAACTTTGATTTCCAAATTCAAAAGTTAAGGACACTTGGTCCTAAACTTAGACTTACAATCACATAAGTTAAGGACACTTAACTTTAAGAATTTCAATATCAGTACACTTAGGCCTAAATTTAAAATTACAAGTTAAGGATACAAATTTAAGCAATTAACAAATAATGAAATATATTAAGGGACTTATGGTTTTTTATGACCTTTCCTTTTCTCCTTGCTCAACCACCCAATAAATTTCTTCAATAATTTTGCATCAGCTTTGGCATAATGAAAAATTCATCTACGAGTATATGTTGATTTTATCCAGCTCGAATTCTTGGGAGTATTTTCATTGTGTGCCATCGATGTTCCTGTTTTTCTTCGTGATCAAAAGGAGATTTCAACTGCCAACTAAGATTCTTATTCCTTTTACCTCGACCAAGCTCTTCTTCAACATTTTCTTCAACCTCCATAGAAAAACCCCCCATCAATGCTCATTTTGTGTACTTGGAGGAGTAGGAGTAATAATAGAAAATGACAGCCCATCATAACCAATACTATCTCTCTTTCGTTTCTTAGTATATTGGTTAAGAGCTTCATCTTTGTTTTTATCTACAGACAATTTGCTGCAAGTCGTCAAATGAAGAGATAAAAACTAAGAATATTATTTTTAAAATGTACTAGCATTTTCAATTATGAATATAATATTGAGGACACAATCAATACGTGTCTTGTTCACACTGCCTTCTTGTGTTTTTTCAACAAACAATTGAGTTGACATATTGGTTGCATTTTCTCTATCTTCCAACTACGCATTTTTTTTATCTTACAACTGTTCTCCATGTTCTTCAGTTGCAAGTTCACAAGATTCTGTAAAATATTTACAAGAGCTAACACAATTAGTACTTGTTACTAATCTTTGATTAAAACAAACATGTATAAAATTAAAAAAAAAATATTGTCTAACCGTCTGCAATTGTCAAGATCATCCTAGTTAAATCATTATCTTCACTAGAATTTTCTTGGCTTCCAATATTGTTGGTAAAAGAGAGGTATAGAGAGATCACATGTTCCATCTATGCATTTGGAAACAATCTCATTTATGTTTGTTCCTTGGGTATTTTCTAAGTCTTGAGATTGTACTCCAATTTTCTCTTGACACTCCACTCCAGCTTCTTCCCTTGCAGCTTCAAAAGATTCTGTAACATTTACAATTAATACCCATTCTAATAGTTCACTAAAACTAACATTCAACATATCATGAAAATTCCATCTAACCTTGATTGGCATAATTTTGAACTCCAAATTTCTCTTTATATGAGAGAGGTGTAGACATATAATATATTCTATCTAAACATTTGCATACAATCTCACTGACACTTGTTCCCAGTGTACTTTCTAAATCCTAAGATTGCACTCCACATTTACAAATTTTTTCTATTACACCTATCTCTTTTTGGATTTTCCTGGTCTTGACATTCTACTACATCTTGAACTTCCACTTCATCAATAGATTCTACAAATATTTGTAATCACAAAACAGATTATATGTATTACGCTATTGAATATAAATTTCAATGATAAAAATGTGACGACCTGACCCGTCGTCTCATGAGTCGCCACTCTGTTTCCCCCATTTTCTACTTCTTTATGCTTCATTATTAGTGTCTTGTGTGATCGAGTTGGTTTGGATTGATTTTAGAAGGAAATGAGACACTTAGTCCTTTTAAGGAAGACTTAGTTTGGAAAATTCAGCCGGATGTTGACTTATGTGTTGAGGGCTCGGATATGAATTTCGACGATTCAGTTAGCTTCAGGGGATGATTTGTGACTTAGGGGTGTGATCCAAAGTGGTTTTGGAGGTCCGGTATAGACTTAGGCTTGAATTGGTGAAGTTAGTATTTTGGCGAATTCCGATTGATAGGTGAGATTTTGATCTGAGGGTCGGAATGGGATTTCGAGAGCTGTTGTAGCTTCGTTATGTGATTTGGGATGTGTGTGTAAAATTTCAGGTCATTCGGAGGTGATTTGGTTGGGTTTTTTATCAAATGCGTGCTTCGGAAGTTTTAGAAGAACTTAGGCTTGAATCCGATGTAATTTGATGGTTTAGGTGTTGTTCGAGGTTTTTTTATGAGTGGAACAAGTTTGAATGATGTTTTAGGATGTGTTGGTGTTTTTGGTTGAGGTCCCGGGGGCCTCGGGGTGGTTCGGATGGCTAAACAGGAAGTTTTGGACTTTGAGATATTGCAGAAATTGCAGCAGCAGTGCAGGGGTATTTTTGTCTATGCGATCGCGAGCTTGGGGCCGCGATCACATAGAAGTATTTTGGCAGGCCTGAGTTTTGTTCTACGCATTCGCAATAGAGGGTCCGCGATCGTGGAAGGTAAGTTTTTGGTGCATCGCGTTCGCAGTAGGGTGTCCGCGTTTGCATAGTTCGGGGAAGTCATTCATCGCGTCGCATGAGATAGGTCGCGTTCGCATAGGCCAATTTGGAAGTCTTAAAATATTGCTTTTCGCAATCGCATTGAAGAAAATCGGAACTGGGCAGAATAGTTTTTAAACATTTCCTCCGCGAGCTAGGTCATATTTTCCTCCATTGTTAGGCATTTTGAGAGCTATTTGGGAGAAATTGAAGAAGGTTTCGAAGAGGATTGATTGGAGGTAAGTCCTATGAACTAAAAACATGATTATTATGTTAAATCAACCTAGAAATTCATGGAAATTTAGCTAAAGAAGGAAGAACTAGGGCTTGGGATTTTGAAATTTTAAATTGGGATTTGAGGGGTCATTTGGACTGCGATTTTGGTGTTCTTTATATGCATGGACTCGTAGCGAGATAAGGAACCTGTTGGAGTAAAACTTTCTGAGTTTAGAGAAGTGGGCCCAGGGCTCGGGTTTTGCTAATTTTGGGATTTTTGATATTATTTGATTGTTTTCGCTTGGGTTTTGTTCCCTTAGCCTATTGTAACGTATTCGTTGTGGTTTTGGTCAGATTCGATGTGCGAGGAGGCCGATTTGAGAGGCAAAGGCATAGAGAGCTAGAGTTTTGGCCGGCTTTAGGTGAGTAATAGATATAAATAATGTCCTGAGGGTTTGAAACCCCAAATATGCACATCGTAGTGCTATATTGAGGTGACTTGCACGCCGGATACCGAGTGTGGGGTAGAGCACCGTTGGAGATTGTGACTTAGTCCGTCCTGATTGATGAATTTACTACGCATTTCACTGAAATTTACTTGCTATCATCATATTTGGGCTTCGTGCCAACTGTTTGAACCGTTGGGGGATTGCTACTACTGGTTTCTGACAATTTTGACACATTATTTGAACTCAATCCTACTATTTAATACTGTTTTACAAATTCAGCCACTTTTAACCAGATTTGAAAAATTAAATGATATTTCTAATGATGTTTTGGCTGAGAATTGTTATATTATTGTGGCCCGAGGGGCTTATGTGATTTCTGGACTGAGTAAAGGATCGGGCTGCGCGCCGCAACAGTATTATATTGATATTGATCTGAGGCCGAGGGCCTAGTTGATGCCACGATATGGCTTGATATTGCGCTTAGGCCGTAAGGGGCCTCTCCCAAAGTCAGCACACCCTTAGTGAGCGTCGTTGACGATAAATAAATGGATCGGGCTGCACGCCGCAGCGAGTACTAGAGGGTACCATATTATGTGCTAATTATCTTTCTATATATATCGCTTAATTTCTTATTTGCCGTAGCATTTCTACATTTCAATTTCATTGTTTTATTGATTCCATTTTACTTGATTTAACTGCTGCAGTATAGATTACTTTATGTTTTTCCATGATTTCTTATTCTTAGTCTTTATTTATATTTATTACTCATTGGGTCGGAGTACTCACATTACTCCATGCACCTTGCGTGCACATCCAGGTGTATCTGAGGCTGAGTGAGGATTTTCTGCTGAGCAGCACATATCCGGGAGCATCGAGGTAGCTGCAATGGAATTCGCAGCCCTGATCTCTCCCTTCTATCTTTTATTTTATTTCTTATTCCACTACTATGCATTAGGTTGATAAACCTGTATTCGAGGCTCAGACTTGTGACACCGGATCCTTATGGGCTATGTAGTAGGTTTTTTATTTGATATTTCGCATGTTAAACTCTTATTTCACACTTCTAGTATTATGACTTGGTTATTTATCTATGTTAATAAATAATGAACTGCATAAGTAATTGGGTTAAGGTTGTTAATTGGTCGGGCTTTCCTAGCATTATGTTGGGCGCCATCACGACCGGGGTTGGGGTCATGACAAGTTGGTATTAGAGCCTAGGTTACTTGGTCTCACAAGTTATGAGTCGGTTTAGTAGAGTCTCGCGGATCGGTACGGAGATGTCTGTATTTATCCTCGATAGGCTGTAGAACCTTTATGAAAAACTTCATCTTCTTGAAATTTTTGTCGTGCAAACTTGTTGATTCGAGTACTAAACTTCTCTGTATTCTATTCTCTCACAGATGGTGAGGACTCACGCTACCGGACAAGGCGGATGACCCCCAGTACCACCCACTGATGCCACCAGAGGCCATGAACGCAGTCGTGGTCATGGTAGAGGTAGAGCAGCCGGGGCAGCACCCGTTGATCCACTAGTTGCCCCAGCTCAGGATCAGGCTCCAGCTGTGGATACTCCAGCAGCACCTGTCCAGGCACCAGTTGTGCATGTCGTGATTCCGGGTCTTCAGGAGGCCTTGGCATAGATCTTATCAGTTTGCACTGGCCTGGCTCAGGCAGTTTTAGCCACCACAGTAGTAGCTACTTCACAGGCCGGGGGCGGCAATCAGACACCCGCTGCTCGCACACCTGAGCAGGTAGTGTAGGGATTTCAGACGCCGGGAGTACCTCCAGCTCAATCGGTTGTACCAATTCAGTACTTCGTGGTTCCAGCTATGCCAGATGATGAGCAATGTCATCTTGAGAGGTTTGGTAGGCTCCAGCCTCCGACATTCAGTGGTGTTAAGGGTGAGGATGCCCAGGGTTTTCTTGACAAGTATTAGCGTATGCTCCGTACAACAGGGATTCTTGAGTTGAGTGGAGTGGCATTTACCACCTTGTAGTTCTCGGGGGCTGCTTTTACTTGGTGGGAGGATTTTGAGAGGCGTGGGCCTATTGGCGCAACACCCCTTTCTTGGCAACAGTTCTCCAATCTTTTCCTGGAGAAGTATGTACCTCAGTCCCGCGTAGAGGAGTTGTGTAGGCAGTTTGAGTTTTTGATGCAAGGGGATATGACAGTGACTCAGTACGAGATGAGGTTTTCACAGTTGGCCCGTCATGCTATTTGGATGATTCCGTCAGATTGTGAGATGATCAGGAGATTTGTGGATGGCCTTAACTACTATCTCCATATTGTGATGACTAGAGAGAGAGTATTGGCTACTACATTTGAGGAGGTGGTGGATATCGCTCGTGAGATCGAGTTAGTTCACAGTCGAGAACGAGAGGAGAGGGAGGCCAAAAGGTCTCGTGGATCGGGCAGTTACAGTGGTGCTCCTTCAAAGGGCTAGTTCCAGCATGATAGAGGTCATTCTTTCAGGCCTGCTCAGTCGGCCCATCCAAAGTATCATGGGGCATCTTGAGGTCGTGGTCATTATGGGTCTCAGCAGGGTCAGTCTTCACTCATCGTCCTCCCAGCTCAGAGCTCATCTCATGCCCCATCAGCTCAGGGTTCTTCTGCGCCGAGTGCATCTGCAAGCCACTCTGGTGCGAGGGGTTCCCTTCAGTCCCCATCTCTAGCACCGAGTAGTTGTTATGAGTGCGGAGAGTTTGGGCATATGAGGAGGCACTGTCCTTGACTTCGTGGTGGTCAGTCTCAGCAGAAGGATCATCCATCAACTTCTACACTAGTTACTTCATCACTTGCCTAGCCAGCCAGGGGTGGAGGTCAGGCAGCCAGGGGTCGCCCCAGAGGTAGAAGTCAATCAGGCGGTGGCCAGGCTTGTTTGTATGCTATTCCAGGTAGGATAGATGACATTACTTCGGACGCTGTCATTACAGGTATTGTTTCAGTCTACCACAAAGATGCCTCTGTATTGTTTGATCCCGATTCCACCTATTCATATGTGTCTTTATATTTTGCTCATTATTTGGGTACGCCCCAGGAGTCTCTTTCTTTACCTGTTCATGTGTCTACCCTGGTAGGCAATACTATTGTTGTGGACCGTATGTACCGGTCATGTGTTGTGATTATTGGGGGTCTGGAGACCCGAGTTGATCTATTGTTATTGAGCATGGTAGACTTTGATGTTATTTTGGGCATGGATTGGTTATCTCCGTTTCATGCCATTCTAGATTGTCATGCTAAGACAGTCACTTTGGCTATGCTGGGTGTACCGCAGTTCGAGTGGCGTGGTGTGACTGATTATGTTCCGAGTAGAGTGATATCTTTCTTGAAGGCCCAGCATATGGTTGGGAAGGGTTGTCTGTCATATTTAGCCTTTGTGCGGGATGTTGGAGCTGAAATTCCTAGCATTGATTTTGTTCCAGTTGTGAGGGATTTTCCTGATGTATTTCCTGCAGACCTGTCGGGCATGCCACCGGACAGGGATATTGATTTTGGTATTGATCTAGTGCCGGACACTCAGCCCCTCTCTATTCCTCCATATTGTATGGCACCAGCGGATTTGAAAGAATTGAAGGAGCAGCTTCAGGAACTCCTAGATAAGGGGTTCATTCGGCTTAGTGTGTCACCTTGGGGTGCACCAGTTCTGTTTGTGAAGAAGAAGAATGGCACAATGAGAATGTGCATTAATTATAGGCAATTGAATAAGGTAAAAATTAAGAACAAGTATCCCCTACCTCGCATTGATGATTTATTTGACCAGCTTCAGGGAGCGAGGGTGTTTTCCAAGATTGATCTCCGTTCGGGTTATCACCAGTTGAAGATCAGGGATTCAGATATTCATATGACTGCCTTCAGGACTAGATGTGGTCACTATGAGTTTCTTGTCATGTCTTTCGGGCTGACTAATGCCCTAGCAGCGTTCATGCATTTGATGAATAACGTATATCAGCCTTATCTGGATTCATTCGTTATTGTTTTCATTGATGATATTCTGGTGTACTCGTGTAGTCAGGAGGAGCACACGTAGTATTTGCGAGTTGTATTTCAAAGATTGAGGGAAGAGAAGCTTTATGCAAAGTTCTCCAAGTGTGAGTTTTGTCTCAGCTCAGTGGCTTTCTTGGGGCATGTGATGTCCAGCGAGGGTATTCAGGTTGATCCAAAGAAGATAGAGGTGGTTCAGAGTTGGCCTAGACCGTCCTCAGCCACAGAGATTCATAGCTTCCTTGGTTTGGCGGGTTATTATTGCCGGTTTGTTTAGGGTTTCTCCTCTATTGCATCGCCCTTGACCAAGTTGACTCAGAAGGGTGCTCCGTTTGTATGGTCGAACGAGTGCGAGGAGAGCTTTCAGAAGCTCAAGACAGCTTTGACCACAGCTCCAATATTAGTTCTGCCATCAGCTTTGGGTTCGTATACCGTATATTGTGATGCTTTGCGAGCTGGAATTGGCTGTGTATTGATGCAGGAAGGTAGAGTTATTGCTTATGCTTCTCGTTAGTTGAAGCCCCATGAGAAGAACTACTATATTCATGATTTGGAGTTGGCAGCTATAGTTCATGCATTGAAGATTTTGAGGCACTACTTGTATGGCGTATCTTGTGAGGTATTCACTAATCATCGTAGTCTTCAACATTTGTTCAAGCAAAAGGACTTTAATTTGAGGTAGCGGAGGTGGATAGAGTTGCTTAAGGATTATGATATTTCTATTCTGTATCATTAGGGAAAGGCCGATGTAATGGCCGATGCGTTGAGCCGAAAGGCAGTGAGTATGGGGAGCTTGGCGTACATTCCAGTTGAGAAGAGGCCATTTGCTTTTGATGTTCAGGCCTTGGCCAATCGGTTTGTGAGATTAGTTATTTCGGAGCCCAGTTTGGTATTGGCTTGTGTGGTTTCTCGGTCTTCTTTATATGACCACATCAGAGAGCACCAGTATGATGATCCGCATTTGCTTGTCCTTAAGGACAGGGTTCCGCATGATGATGCTAGAGACGTGAACATTGGTGATGATGGTGTGTTGAGGATGTAGGGCCGGATTTGCGTGCCCAATGTGGATGGGTTTCGAAAGTTGATATTGGAGGAGGCCCATAGCTCGCAGTATTCCATTCATATGAGTGTCGCGAAGATGTATCAGGATCTTAGACATCACTATTGGTGGCGAAGGATGAAGAGAGATATTGTGGAGTTTGTAGCTCGGTGTCTCAATTGTCATCAGGTGAAATATGAGCATCAGAGATCGGGTGGCTTGCATCAGCAGATGGTTATTCTTGAGTGGAAGTGGGAGAGGATCACTATGGATTTTGTTACCGGACTCCCTCGGACTTTGAAGAAATTTGATGCTATTTGGGTGATTGTAGACAGGCTGACCAAGTCTGCGCACTTCATTCATGTTTGTACTACTTATTCTTCTGAGCGGCTGGCAGAGATTTATATTCGGGAGATTGTTCGGTTGCATGATGTCCTAGTTTCAATCATATCAGATCGGGGCACTCAGTTTACCTCTCAATTTTGGTAGACTGTTCAGCGAGAGTTGGGTACTCAGGTACAGTTGAGCACGTCCTTTCACCCTCAGACGAACGGGCGGTCTGAGCGCACCATCCAGATACTGGAGGATATGCTATGTGCCTGTGTTATGGACTTCGGAGGGTCATATGATCGGTTTCTACTGCTTGCAGAGTTTGCCTACAATAACAGCTACCAGTCGAGCATTCAGATGGCTCCATATGAGGCCCTGTATGGGAGGCGGTATAGATCTCCAGTTCGTTGGTTCGAGCCCGGTGAGGCTAGGCTATTGGGGACAGATTTGTTCCAGGATGCATTAGAGAAGGTGAAGGTGATTTACGAGAGACTCCGTACAGCGCAGTCGAGATAGAAGAGTTATGCGGACAGGAAGGTTCGAGATGTATCCTACATGGTTGGTGAGAAGGT
>MU782095.1:14810-49872 GCA_026770625.1 Nicotiana glauca
TAAAAAATTGATTGATAAGGAGAAGAGAGAATAAACGTATGTTTGAAGTTTAAGTGTTGAATGAATTTTTATAAAATTGAAGCGCATATAAATAAAGCAAGTCCGACCTTGGGGTGTATAATTTTTCAAAGTAATTCGCAGTATTATACTGCGTTTTATGAATTTGAATTATTGTTATGTCGGTTAATTATTATTTGTGGGGCCTAAAATCAGCCTATTTCGCAGTATTATAGTGCAAATTACCTAAATTCGTAGTATAATACTGCGAAATGCTAGTTCAAAAATGAGTTGGACCCATCTCAAATAATTCACAGTATTATACTGCGAATTGCATAAAAAAATTTATTTTTTTAATATTTCGCAGTTTTATACTGCGAAATGCATTAACGACAAAAAATCTGTTAACCCAATTTGCAGTATAAAACTGCGAAATATCCATTAATGTAACTTTTTTTTAAAATATTAAAAAAATATTTTATGTTCAAAAATTCATTAATTAAATTTTGGACACAAGAAAAGTCTTGTGGAAAAAGCCTTTTGCGTCAGATTTTGGAAGTATGTTTACGGCGACCACTACGTTTTTAAGGTTATCGATCGTTAGAATTTCTGATTAAAAAAATCCTGGACACCATAATATGCCTATGGTGGTCATCATTTGCCGCAAATTCTGACCGACCACCTGAACTTTTCGCATTGTGACTAAAAATTTTGAGGAGCGTGCTGTAAAATTCTATCGCAAGGTTATTTTCTCAAATTTTTAGTAATTTTAAAGAGGTCCATCCAAAATAATAAAGTTCAGTCACGGCACAGCAACATTTAGATTGGGCTACACGGCCCATTAGGAAGCCCAGTTAACTAACCTTCTTTATATGTGATAATGGGCTTTACTATTTTGAGGCAAATATAAACCCTAGAAACCCATTAGGTTTTTCTATCGCCATACATATCCTTCTTTACACCTCTTCTCATTTCTACCTCAAAACTCCGCCGCTCTGTTCGTTGTTCTCTGATCAATGGTAGCTCTCCGCCTCCGAATTGTCATCTCCAGTATAGTGAACTTTACCTAACTTTTCTCGATATCTGAATTTTGTTTTTTTCCTTCTTTTTATGTAGGCTCCAAAGAAGGCAGCTCCACCTCCATCTTCCAAGCCTGCAAAGTCCGGTGGTGGAAAGCAGAAGAAGAAGGTCGCCTTCTTTTTGTTTTTTTACTGTTTGATTTTGATGTCCGGTTAATTTTGAAGGTAACTTATGTAAATTTGAATTGTTGGATTTTGCAGAAGTGGAGCAAGGGAAAGCAAAAGGAAAAGGTGAACAACATGGTATTGTTTGACAAAGCTACGTACGATAAGCTCCTTTCTGAAGCACCTAAATACAAGCTTATCACTCCTTCTGTCCTCTCCGACCGTCTCAGGGTATGTTTTCCATTTAATTTTAATTTTAAGAAAAATTTAAATCTGGTGATTTTTTTCTACTTTTTGTTTTGTTTTGAATTATGTCTATTCTGCATTAGATCTGTCGTCGTATGTCTATTTTGATAAATTTAATATGTTGTGGGAATTGCCTTAACAGTTAAGTAGATGTTAGTCATCATAAACTTGATTTGCACCTTAATAGCGTGGAATGCTTCTCTTACGAGATGTATATAGAGTTTATATTTGACAATACTGTGGCAGCAGAAGCTAATTAGTCGAGCTTGTTCTGTCAGCTTAAAAGATAGAAATATGTTGATGGAATTGTGAACTATTGTGAGGCTTTAGGTAGTATAGTTGTTGAAACATGAACTTTTATTAATGGTGTTCTTGTTTTAAGATGTGCTTGGATTGTCGGAGTCTTAGGTGTAAACTTAAATTTTGTTTTTGAAGCTCCTCCAGCAAATAACATGTCAATTTAGATGTTTGGGTTTTGTCGTTGCTTTGATGTTTGTTAGTTGTGATTCCATTGCCTGCTTACTAGGGTTTTCTGCCAGTGCCCAACGTGTTTCTGCCGGTACCAGTTGTGCATTTAATCAAATATTTTCATTGTGTTGTTGGTTTCCAAGACATTTAGTCTTTGTGAGTCCTTTTCAATGTGTCTTGGAGGGTGTTGTAGCGTGCTGTGCGCCATGGTGCTGGCCGTTTTCTGTTTCTGCTTGGCTACATGTTCTGTTCATGTTATAACATGTGCACAAATCCGATCATTATCAAAGCATGCTCCATGTGGAATTATGAACTAATGCTTCGATGTTGTGTTCTTGTTGTTGAGTGTAGTTCGCTGCAATGTACTTGGTGAGATTATCTTTGGATGCTCATGCATTTCTTATATCTTAGATTTTAATCCTACAATTGTCTTGTGAGTTGCTGTTTTTACTACTTGGTTGTAATTGGCAGCAAAATATTAATTCACTGTATATGTTTGTTGGCTGATGTTATTATAATTTTGCTAATTTGTTCATTTGACTGAATGTGCAGATTAGCGGATCACTTGCTAGGAAGGCAATCAGAGATTTAATGGCAAGAGGTTCGATCAGGATGGTGTCCGCTCATGCTAGCCAGCAGATCTACACCCGGGCAACCAACACTTAAAAAGATGTTTAGTTCATTTCCTTATAGAGCTCTTGCAGGGCCTGCTTATTTTAGACATTCTCTAAGCTTAATTTGGAAAATATGTTGACAGTATGGGCTACGGCTATTTTGAGCAATCGTTTTGATAGCAGTTACTATTTTGACTGTGTTTCGTGTTAGATTGCTATTTATCTGAGTTATTCATCTCTATCTTACAATCTTGACACTGAATGTCGTTTCCTTAGCTGTCTCTGGTAGTCATCACTCTTTTACACAAAAGAATGTGAACGAGGGATAAGACGCTTTAGCAGAATTTGTCAAGTTAACTGGTTGGGGTTGACTCATTAATTTAGCGATGACCCTTGGAAAAAGATAAAAAGCGAGGTGTGAAATACCTCGTGATAGCTTTCTAGACACTTCCAACAGTGACGTAAAATGGGTAAAATGAAAAGGTTAAAGTTAAATTGTTGTTAAATATAAAAATGTGTTATTCTTTTTTAAAAAAAAATAATAAGAAAAGTGTCATTTTTTTTGGTAAAATAACTTAAATCACTCCTAAACTTGGCTCAAATTATTGGTACCCTTTTCGAACTACGGCCGTTTTTAATTACCCTCTCAATTTGGCCTTTTTGTCTATGTGATATTTTTTTTTGAAAAATAAAATATTTTTTTTACCTTTTTAAGTATATTACTTTTTAGATAAATTTTTTCGAATACAATTTATAATAAAACTTGGATAGAACTACATTATTTAGGCTAAATATTTTTATTTGGCCAAAAATAATAAATTTTTAGTTAATCTTTTTTTGAATTTGACCTGAAAATAAAGATTTATACAATTGAAATAAATAATCAAGGCATCTAAAAAGTTATAAAAATACATAGTTTGAAATTAATTATTTTGGCTATAATTTTTTATATAGCTCTAAATTACGGTGCTCTAATTTTATTTTATTTTACCTACAAAAATAAAATCACAAAGTTAAGCTAAATAGTCAATCTTCTTATTTCTTCTTTTGATGCAATGACTATTTATTTCAACTATGTATTTTTTATAACTTTTTAGATGCCTTGACTATTTATTTCAATTGTATAAATCTTTATTTTCAGGTCAAATTTAAAAAAAGATTAACTAAAACTTAATTTCTACCAAAAAAAATATATATTTAGCCTAAATAATATAGTTATATCCAAGTTTTATTATAAATTTTATTTGAAAAAAATTATTTCAAAAAGTAATATTCTTAAAAAGGTAAAAAGAATATTTTTTTTTTCAAAAAAATGATACATAGACAGAAAAATCCACGTGGCAGATGAGTGCACCCACACTTTTTGCCACATCAGCATCTAAGGGGGTAATGGCCCTCAAAAGGCCAAGTTGAGGGAGGTAATTAAGACCGGGCATAGTTCGGAGATGACACTAATAATCTGAGCCAAGTTTAGGGGTGGTTTAAGGTATTTTGCCTTTTTTTTTTTGGTAACTAACTTCTTTTTATTAATCACCAAAAAGTAATTACATAATAGAGCAAAGCTAACACAACTTGCTAATCTTTTGCTTACACCTTATACTGATCTTCCTAGAAACGTAAACTATACACAAATGTTTGTTCCTAGGAGTGACTCTAGCACTAACTATATATGCTATATCTTTTGAAATTTGCTCCTCATTCCTATTCTTCTTCTCAATTACTCTTCTGTTTCTTTCTAGCCATATATGATAAACAGCTCCGGCATACATCATTCTGAATATCATTGCATAAGCAGTCTTCCCTTTTGCTTCATTGGACCATTGAAGAAATTGCTGCCAGTTGCCATTTTTCAATTTCTGTTTTCCAAGCCATCTGCACATTCTGTTCCGCACTTGAGTTGCATAATCACAATGCCAGAATAGGTGATATTTAGTTTCCTTTTTTTTTTTTACACATCACACAATCAGGATCTACATTGACCTTCCAGCTAACAAACCTATCACAGGTCATTAACCTTTCCTGGATCATCAACCACATGATGAACTTTGCTTTTGGCCTTGCTGCATTTTGGAACACCGATGTTTTCCATTCCATTCTTCTGCAATTTCCCAATAGGTGTAGGTATATTTGCCTGATCATGCTCTTCTTCTGACTCTGTGAGAACTACGCCTCTTCAAGTATATTGTATGACTCAATCACTTTCCTTACCATCCAGCATGCTTGTTGAGGAACTTTCATTGTCTTCAATTGTTGATTCTTGACATAATAAGCATGTATCCATCTAATCCATAGTTTGTGCTGTTTGTGAGCTAAATCCCAGCTTGTTTTTTGCAATAGCTGCCTTGTTCCACAACTTCAAATTCATTATGTTGAGTCCACCACCTGCCCTTGGTAAGCATACTTTATCCCATGCCATCATAGCCTTTTTGGTAATCTCATTTGTCCCAAACCAAACATATGATCTACATATCCCCTCTATTACTTTAATCACCTTAGCTGGAAGGATAAATATCTGTGCCCAGAATGCCTGAACCCCAAATAGAACACTCTGAACTAGCTGCACTCTGCCTGCATATGAGAGGGTTTTAGCTGTCCAAGAAGTAATTCTTTTAGTCATTTTCTCAATCAGTGGTTTCCATTGCATTAAACTCAGCTTCTTTGTCGATAAAGGAACTCCTAAATATTTGAATGGGAGTTCTCCACTTGTAAGACCTAAGCACTGTAATATTTCTTGTCTGTTTGTCTCTTGAACACCTCCAAAATATGCTTCACTCTTGCTTAGATTAGCTTGCAATCCAGATGCTTTAGTGAATTGTTTGAACTTCTGTTGCATTGCTTGTACAGATTTCAAATCACCTCTAGCAAACAGTAAAAGGTCATCTGCAAAGCTTAAGTGAGTGATCCCAAGTTTTGCACATTTAGGATGGAATTTGAATTATTTCTCCTCTTTCAAACTAGCTAGATTCCTGCTTAGATATTTCATAGCAATAGCAAACAGAAAATGTGACATGGGGTCACCTTGCCTTAGCCCTTTTGCAGCATTGAAGGGTCTTGTAGGTTCTCCATTAACTATAATAGAGTAGTTAACTGTCTGCACATATTCCATAACACATCCTATGAATAATTGTAGAAATCCTAGCTCCTCCATTACTTGTTTCATAAATCTCCACTCCACAAATTCTTTCACTAGTTCATGGGCCAATATTATGTTGTCAGCAATCTTCCTTCCTGGTATGAACCCTACTTGTGCTTCATTTATCACTGTACCAATCACTTTCTGAATCCTGGCTGCCAGTATCTTTGAGATCAGCTTATAAAGGACAGTGCAGCAGGCAATTAGTCTGAATTCTCTTACAGTTTTAGGTTTAGACACCTTGGGCACTAGTGTTATAGCTGCACAATTTATTGCTCTATACAACTTCCCACACTTAAAAAACTCCATAATAGCTGCTATGATTTCATCTTTAACAACATGTCAAGTTTTCTTGAAGAAGAAAGCATTTTAACTATCTACTCCAGGTGCCTTTTCATCACCAATAGAGCATAGGCCATCATAAATCTCTTCATTAGTCACATCTCTACACAGTTCTATTCTTTGTTACTTGCTGAGTTTGGCTCCTTTGTTCATAATCTCCTTGTCTATACCAGGTAGCAGATGAGTTGCACTTCCCATCAGAGCCTTGTAAAATTCCACAATCTCCTTTTGGATACTCTCTGCATCAGTTAATCTGCTCCTATTTATAGCTTGTAATTCAGTGATTTGTTTTCTCTGGCACCTTTTTGTCATCACAGCATGAAAATATTTGGTGTTAGAGTCTCCCACTTGTATCCATTTTGCCCTGGCTTTCTGTCTTAAGGCCCCTTCTTCTATCATACTCCATTTCTCCAGATTCATCATCAGTTCTTTCTCTTTCAACAACATTTCTGCATTGCTGGCAGAATTTATATCTTGCTGCACTTTCTCAAGTTCAATTCTGATCACTTCTATCTCCCTTTTAATAAATTTGAATTCCTCCACATTAAGTTTTTTCAAAGCTACTCTCAATGCCTTCAGTTTCATCCACACATTCTTCATTTGTTGGTTATGCAATTTGAGGTTCCATATCTGTTGAACTTCCTGTAAGAACCTCTCATATTCAACCCACACATTAAAGAATTTAAATGGTCTCTCCTGCTTCTCTGAGCTTCATTGAAAGACAAACTTATAGGTGCATGATCTGATATAAAGGGTTGTCCATACACAGTAGCTATATGACCCCATTGTATCATCCAGTCATAGTTTCCAAATACCCTATCAATCCTACTCCATATTCTATCTTTACCATCCTGTTTATTAGACCAAGTATAGTATTCCCCTTCCCAATTTAATTCATTCAGCTTTAGTTCTTGGATGCAATCACTAAAATCCTGTTTTTCAGCATGTGTTACTGGATTTTCATGCTTCCTATCTTGCAACTGTAATACAACATTGAAACCGCCTCCAATTATCTAGGGGATGTTTACCATCTGATTTATCTCTTTCAAATTCTCCCATAATTGTTTTCTTTTCTCACCTGTATTATAGCCATAAACTACAGATACTGCATATATTCCATAATTGTTAACTTTTGAGACAGTACAATGAATCACCTGAGCTTCTGCTTTTATCAACTGCACATCATAACAGTTAGGATCCCATAGAATCCATATCCTACCATTAACTGCTGCATTATAGTTATTAATCACTTCCCATCCAGGTGCTATGTATTGACTTATTGTTTTTTTATTTTTCTCCTTTACTCTAGTTTCAATGAACCCTGCCAGTTTGATATTTTTGCTTTTCAAATAGTTTCTCATCTCCTTCCTCTTGTACCATTTATTAATACCCCTCACATTCCATATTAACCACTTCATTTAATAATTTCTGCATTCCCCACTTCTATCATGAGGTAGGTTTTTGGTTCCACTAGTACTCGGTGTCCCTCTTTTTGGGCTAACTCTACCAGATTGTGGTGTCAACAAAGGAAAGTTCTCAAAGTTAAAGTCTAATATATTCTTTCCTCTGTCCAATATCTCTTTGTTATTGCTCCCATTATCCCCAGTAGTCTGATGTAATATAGCTTGCACTTCTTCTTGTTGCATTCTAGTTTTACCATCTGCAGCTTTGTGTGGTACATCAATTGTCTTTGTTGTTTCACCCATTTTTCCTTCTGCATTGTCCTATTTTTCATCTCTAACATCATTAGCTATAGGTCCTTTGTTCTCCATTCATATGTAACCTTTTTTTCTTCCCTTCTTCTTTGTGGCTGTATTACCCTTTGCTCCTTATCTCCTTGATAATTTTGATAGATATGGCCAATAGCTTGACATTTATCACAATACACTAGCTTCCACTCATAAGCTGTTGTCTGTTGGAATGCTTTCCCTCTATGATCCATTACCTTGATCTCAGTAGGCAGAGTTTTAGTTACATTTACTTCAATCAACATCCTTGCATATGATATCCTTGTTTGCTTAGTTGTACACTCGTCAGCAAACAAAGGCTTTCCAATCGCATTTGCAATCTTACTCAATGCTCCATTTCCCCAGCAGCTCATTGGTAATTTGGGGAAAATCATCCACAATGGTATATCAGTTAGAAATTCCTTACTGATATCAAAGTCTGGGTCCAAGGTTTGAGAATGATTGGCTTGATCCTTATAGTATGAAGTCCAGCATAGAAAATTCTGTGCATACCATCCATATTTTGAAATTTTATCACATAATAATCATCCTCGTGAAGAAACAGATCTGGTTCACCAATGTCTAGCCAGTGTTGTGCAATGTATCTTTCCATAACATTATATCATGGGTTTTCACCCACAACATAAGCAATCAATGCAGCACTCCACTTCTCCTCTTCTTCCTTCACATCCTGCACCTCAAGCTACACCACTACTTGGCCATCTATAATCCGAGGAGGTACATACTTCAAAGCCATTCCATGAGTAGCCACTCTATTTTGTTGAAAGAGATTTGACCACTTTTTAACCTCTTGACCTCGATCTATGGGTTTTGCCTCTGTATTTTGGTTCTGTTCATCCCTTAGTTTCCTCACCCTGTGTTTTCAGAGTTTCTTCGTCTAGGTTGACCAGTTTTTCCCCTTACGTTACTGTTCCATTGATTTCCCCTTCAGTTCCTTTTTCAAATTCCTTCACTCCTTGTTCCGCCGAGTTGTGAATCTGTATCTCCTTCATCTCTGAGCTAATTACTGGAGCAATTTCCACCTCTCCTTGTTCAGTTGATACTTGTTTCTCCGCTTTCTGCATGTCCTCTACATCCTTCAATTTAAGTGTATCATTTTATAAGAAAAATGTATCATTTAAATTGAAAATGTATCATTTAAATTGAAACTGAGGGATTAATACTTAGAAGGTTAATTTCAAGATTAGGGAAAAGCCTTTGGAATGTTGAGGTCATTGAACAAGTCAACAATGACCACCTTAAATAAGTTGGAGAATCTTTCTTAATTTAATCAAACCCAAAAGACTAAAAGCTTTTCAAAACTAAAGTTATAGGCCACCTGTAATGGCAAAGCAAAATAAAAAAATGAGGAAGAACTAAAGGAGCTAGATAGTGACAAAGGAAGCAGTTTAAAGAAATTATGAAAAACTAAACTAAAGTCATCATCTTAAGGCTATTATATAGTTCTCTTTGTATCAAACTGCCCTACATTTATTATCAGATCCAGCTTCTCTTCCCCCAGCTTTTTTTCAATGGCTGATCATAAAGGTCAATATCAACCATCTAGTTCTCAGCTTTCATTTCCAGTACTCTGTCCTGGGAAGTATGACGTCTTCTTGAGTTATAGAGTTGGCGATACGTCAAAAACTTTTGTAGATCATCTCTACTCAGCACTGTGCCAAGTTTGGATCAACACATTCAGGTCTGAGGAGGAACATGTTTCGTCTCATGAAGTCCTGAATGCAATTGAAGGATCAATCATTTTCATAATTGTTCTCTCAAGAAACTATGCATCATCTATAGAGTGTCTTAACGAGCTTCTGCATATTCTTGAACTCAAGAAGAAGTCCAGACGGTTAGTTCTTCCTATATTCTATGATGTTGATCCTTCTGATGTGCGCAAGCAAACTGGAATCTTTGCTGAAGCTTTTGCAAGACATAAAACTCGTCCTCAATCAGAACAAAGCATTCAACTCTGGGGAGCTGCACTCAATCAAGTTGGTAATTTATCAGGGTGGGATCTCCGAAATGTTGATGAAGGGTAATATTTCTCTTTATAATTTCGTTTCTTAATTTATGGGTACTACCAGTTTTTTGGTTTTGGGGCGAGAGGATCTGAATCTTATGATACAATTTGTTTTCTGGTTTTCAGCTAAAGCAGACTGAATAAGTACAATGTCTTTCAAATATTTTTTGCATTTTCATTCTGTTGTGCTGATCAAACTTTTCCACTTCAATTCCTTTCTTTTTAAAACAAAAACTAATGGGCAGGTTTGAGTCAAAATTTGTGGGTACAATTGTTGAGGAAGTCTTACAGGAAGTGAAATCCCGACATCCCCTCTCCGTTAGCAAGCACCTCGTGGCACTTTTCCGTGTTGATCAAATAGAGAATTTATTATTCAAAGGAGGTTGTGATGATGATGTTCGTGTGATTGGGATTCACGGTATGGGTGGAATGGGTAAAACAACTCTTGCAAGGGCCGTGTTCAACCAAGTTTTTCATCATTTTGAAGAAAGCTGTTATCTTGATGATGTGAGATCAGAGGGTTGTAGAGGACATAATGGATTAGTTCAACTACAAGAGCAACTTATTAGGAAAATTCTTAGGAAAAAGATCAAAGTATACAATGTTGATGAGGGCATGACTTTGATCAAAGAAAGACTTTGCCAGAAAAAGGTTTTCATTGTCCTTGATGATTTGGATGATCAATGCCAGTTAAATGCATTACTTGGACGACGTGATTGGCTCCGCTCGGGTAGTAGAGTTGTTATAACAACTAGAGACAAGCATTTGCTAAAAGAGCTACAAACAGATGAGCAATATGAAGCCATGAGATTAGACCACAACAGCTCTTTACAACTCTTTACTTCACATGCATTCAGAGGTGCACTACCACCTGAATACTACAGTGAGCTTGTAGAAAGCATTGTAACTTACTGTAATGGAGTTCCACTTGCTCTTGAAATTTTGGGCGTTTATTTATACGGTAGAAATATCAAAGTGTGGTCAAGTACCTCGGAGAAACTAAAGATGACTCCTCCTAACGATATTCTTACAAAACTTAAAACAAGTTTTGATGGATTTCCTGATGAGTTTACCAAGGCTGTTTTCCTTGATATTGCCTGTTTTCATCCCAAAATCAAGAAGAGTGAGGCAGTAAGTATATCCAAAGCTTGTGGATTCTACCCCGAAGTTGAAATTTGTGAGTTGATTGACAGATACTGAGCATGCATAATTTGATTCGTGATATGGGGCGAGAAATTGTTCGTATGGAATCACCTGATAATCCAGGGGCGCGTAGCAGATTATGATGTCCTAGTGACATTTCTGATGTGCTCATAAGACACAAGGTATCATAATACTTTGTTCTCTTTTTAGTGATTTCTCATAGTATTGTGTCGTTATTATTGGTTATTGTTATTACATTTTCATCTATTTTCTGTCTCTTACGAATATTATTTTTCTGGCTTCAATTGTTGTTACGGATCTATCTGTCTTTTTTCGTCTTCTTGAGTCTGGTGTCTTTCGAAAACAGTCTCTTCACTCCTCCGGAGTAGGGGTACGGTTTGCGTACATACTACCCTCCCCAGACCCCACTTGTAGGATTTTACTGGGTTATTGTTGTTGTTTGTAGTTGTCTCTTTCCATAGAAGCCATTATCTAGTTGATGTTATGTCGGTTGCTACTGCTTCTTTTTGCATCTTTTCTTGAGCCGAGGGTCTATAAGAAGCAGTCTCTCAGCCTTCTCAAGGTAGGGGTAAGGTCCGCATACACACTACCCTCTCCAGATCCTACTCGTGAGATTACACGGGGTCTGTTATTGTTGTTATTCTCCCCATAGAAGCCATGAGTATATTAATGTTACTAATTATCCTTGCATACAGGGAACAAGAGCAGTTGAAGCAATAATGCTTGAGTCTCCAGATTTGAAGGATTTCATTTTGAGTACTAAAACATTTGAAAAGATGACCAAGCTAAGGATCCTACAAATCAATCACTTTCAGCTGCATGGAAGTTTTCATTATCTACCCAAGTCATTAAAATGTTTGTTTTGGCACTATTGTCCAATGAAATACATACCATCTGATTTTTATCTGGAGAATATTGTTCTTCTCGACATGGCTTATAGTAATTTCGAAGAATTCCGAGCACCTTTGAAGGTTTGACATTACTTCTGACATAATTTCAAAATTTATTATTCTTTGGAAGCTTAAAAACAAAACAAAAAAACTTATGTCTATTCTTTTTTGGATACAGTATTTCAAGTGTTTAAAGAAATTGATATTCAGCTATTGTGAGAACCTCAAGATATCTCCCAAGTTTGCTGGTTTACATCTTCTTGAGGAATTATCCTTTAGTGGTTGTCTAAATTTGATGGGATTGGACTCAACAATTGGAGATTTGGAGAGACTTTGTAGTCTCAATTTGACATCTTGTTGTAACATACGGAAACTTCCAGATAGAATCTGTGATTTAAAATCACTCGAAATCCTGATCCTCGACGGTTGCTCAAAACTGAAAAATTGCCTGGTGATTTGGGAAAGTTGGAATGTCTAAGAGAAGTGCATGCCGCGGCCACAGGTATCACAATAGTACCCAATTCTTTACGACATTCAAAGAACTTGGAGATGCTATTGCTATCACAGGACTACTAGCTTGCTGTTGGGTGTGTGAACGAAGTTCCACATGGAAAGTAAAAAAGAAATCTAGACTACAGCCACCATTCCCTAACTGTATGAACATGCACTACCTTTACACTAGTGACTATATACTTGGAAATAAATGTTGATAAGAAAGAGTAATTTCAGTTTAGAACACCAGCATAGTTCCGAGATTTAATATTCAGGGTTTCTACAAGAAGTTGGCCATGTTGCAAGTAGAGATAATGCGAGATGATAATGAAAACGATGCATGCCATAAAAAGGGCAAGAGCAACAAGAAACAACTATTTTAAGCAATCATCAAAGTCAGCATGCAGATGACACTAAAACATGGGATAAAAAATGAGAACTTTTAATCTAGTAAACCAAATTCTTCTCCTTATTGGTTAATTCTCAATCAATGAAAAACTTTTTCTACAGCTGACGAGAGGAGCAGGCAGTCACTCACTCAGAGTCTTCGACAAAGTAAACGTGGGATAGTTCAACTGTCCAATTAACTGAATCTAAGACCCCACGACGAACATTGAAAAGTGATCTCATCGCCTACTTTAGCACGTAATTGCCACATCATCTAGATCCCTCGCACACTGATTAAAGCAGCAGGATGAATGTCCTGTTCAAGAAGCAAGGTGTCTGGCATTCTTATCATACTGGTTAACTAAAGAGATAATCCCATCTAAGCAAACACTAGAAGCCAAATCTAAGACAAGCTATGTACTTACTAGTTACTAGCACCAACAAATCGATACTAAGCTCCAAAATGCAGTTGATTGCATGATCACATATTAAGCCAGAGCACATTTGTCCTCATTATGCATAGCCTGACCTACAAGGGCATCAGCATTGTCGGTGGACTAACCTGAAGCACAGTAAACTCTTGCTGCTATGTAGGTTCAGAAACTCCTGTGCTCCTCCAAACTACATAGGGACCTCTATTTTGGAATTCACATGGTTGAAAACCAGTTAATGCCTTTCCCATGAGGGCCATGGCAGCAATGCTTGGGAACTGCTTCTTCTGAAAATCATCAACTTCCAACTTTGAGCCTCGAGGCTTACGAACTACCACTGGTTGAGGCCTCTTTTGTGCAGTGGCATCCCTATTATGAAGCCACCTTCGCATCCAAGACTGTGAAGTCAATAACTCTAAATTTTTCTTCATAACATTTATAGATGAAGAAACACTGTTGTTGCTAGCTAAGGCTGGAGGTCTATCAAGAGCCATCAATTCTTCACCATGGAGTTTACCAGCTGTGAGTTCTGAGCCGCTTATAGTAACTTTAGTAATTTCGCTTAGAAATTTGTTTGCTTTCTCATGAGATGTATTCCCTGAAAGGTTAGCACTCTTTGTTCCAACAGAAAATGAGCCAGAAGCACTAATTTTGAGGCGCTTGACCCATCTGCCACCTGGTTCCTGTTCAAGCAAAACGACAGGGGAGAAATCGGCTTTCAATGAATTTGGCTGCTCATTATGACCAAGGAGTGATCTCAATTCCATACTTTGAGTTCTGAAAGAAGTTGGCTCCAAATTATCAACCGGAACAGGAGGCTCCAAGTTCATGTCAGGTATAATATTTTTACATCCAATTTCTTTTCTGGGACAGCCAAGTGCAAGATGAGTAGGTGCATTTTGGTCCATTTCACTCTCCTGCAAGATATCATATGGTCAAAATCGAAACAGAATTATTATTGCTTGAGGCTTGAGCTCTTAATCTACTCAATAGGTCAAACGTGAAACCAACAGTACCATTTCCAAGAGTACTGTTTTGTAGAAACATTTTGAGTTACAGTAAGAAGATCACAGATAATATGCCAGTTTTTCTCACATTGTACAAGGAATAAGAGTGAGAATACCAGCTAGAACAACTCAGTTTCCTCAAAATGTTATATGGTTTAGCTTATCAGACAATAACTGCAGCCAACTTTTAAAACTCATTTCCCATATATACTTTATTAGGTAGATTGGACGAATCGGGAATTCCTATTGATAAACTGAAGATAACTTGATATCATAATATAACTATTTTTACATAAACCACCAACCTAAACAAGAAATTAGAATGTTCAAGGGATAGTGAGAATACCTGCTTTAGTGGGGAAGAAGTCATACCTGCAAAAGTCATAAGGCACATTAGTTAAACAAGTAAAAGTCAGTGTAGCAACAATATATACGAGACTAAAGCTTAGAAAGATCTTTCATTTTTTTTTTCCCGCTTGGTAGGTTAGATTTTTAGAGACCATGACCATAACAAATTTTAAAGAAGATTTTTGCACCAGTTTTACGTTAGTAAAGTGCTTTAATCAAGACCTTTTAGACATAGTTCAGACCAGTACATACCACAAAGATGGTTCTTTTCCAAAAACACATCCATTTTCATGGTATCAGTTTCAGCTGAACAATTCATTCTTCAACATTACTTCAGAAGGCTTACTGTCTTCAGTATTTTTCTTTTCCTTCACTAGCTGCAGAACTTCTGAGCAGATTGTATCTTCGGTTTTTCTTTTGGTTATTACCAAAAGGTAGAGATTGGCTGTCATGATCAATTAATGTTGTTTTATCACTCCATATCCTTGCTTTACCAATGTCTTTTCTCTCTTCACACTGATTAACATCAGTCTTTTTCACGATTAAACAACTGTGGGTTGTCTGAGAAATGCAGAGATAATATCCAGTCAATACGGTTACAGAGTCCAATGCAGTGCCTATTCTCATTGTCTCTACATAATGCATAGAATATGATAGTTTTTGTGGATGGTAATGCCAAGTTTCTCTAATACCAACAACTTAAGTCTTTTGATTTGGTTACCTGGGGAGGACTACATTCACTCGCAAACAATCCAATAACAGAATGACCCGGTATTCTGTGGAACTGTTCTCCACCAAATTTTGGGAGATGTTTGCTGCTTGTAGAGGGTACATTTTGCAAGAATGTACCGCTCTGCCTCATCTGACAAAAGCATGAGCTTGTCCAAATTCAGAGGAGTCTGAAATGTAGCTTCAAGCTGAGTATAACAATCCATGGATGAAGCTTCACTTGCAAAATGAGCCTTTGGAAAAGGTGTGCAACTTCTCCTTGTGGAAAATGTAACCATACCAGAGCCAGAGTTGGGGTCAAGTTGAGGCCTTAATGCTAGAATGCCACAAGTTTCCTGGCCTATTTCAAGAGATGAACTACTTTACACCATTTCTATGTGGATAGCTAGATAAAGATGGAAATTCGGAAAGGACACTCAAAGAATTAACTAGATAAGTATTGAGTTGAAGGCTACGGAACAGAACCAAAATCAATAATGAACAGCACCAAATTAAAAGATGTGACATATAACATATTGTAAGAAAGGATTCGAGTAGAAACGCTATCCTGATACAACCGATCCTAAAATATGCAGGGATCGATTATGAATCCTCTGTAACTATTCCACTCTATTCAAGGCCACTTGTATTGCAGCAACAAGATAAATAAAGAGAAATCTCTCCTTAAAATTCCAAGCAATTGTTGAACACATATTCAATGAAAACATTCAGTCCAGATAAGAAAGAAAGAAACATGATGTTGATCCTCATATGGCAAATGGCAACAATGAGTTATTTACGGGCTAAGCGCAACGAGTAAAATATAACCTCATATTCAGAGATAGCATATGTATCAATAACCAATAGAAAATTCCAGGAAACCTACATAGCAAACAACTCCAATATGCACAATTAGTACCAATTACGGTTTTTACCAAAGCCCTCACAACAATTACAATTTTGTTCCACACCACACCCAACAATATATATAGAAGCGAGAGAAAATTAAACTTCAAAATGAACTCACCGAACAACGCAGTAAGGTTGAAACTTGAAACTGAAGGAAACTTCAGAGCTCTCCCTGTTAGAAATGTTACACAGAAACTGAACCTTTTTATTTTTTTGGTGAAAAAATTGAACTCAGAAGTGGACTCGTGAGAGAGAATTTTTGGGTTCTAAGATTTTTTTTTTTTTTTTTTTTTGGCTCTAAATTTTTATTTTTACTAAGAAGATTATTTGACAGGGTATATATAGCCATCGTTTTAGTAAAGGAGCAGAACAGAAAATAGTGAACCAATCAAATGATTGAGAGAGAGAGAGAGAGATATATTTTTGGTCCAGGCTTCCAGCTGAGTTTTCTTTTGATTTTTCTCCTTTTTAGCTAAACTACAGTACTATTTTCAAGCCGCCTCGTATCAGCTTATTTTTAGTACTCTATTTTATTTTCAACATGGGGGAAATATCTCTACCTAATTTGAGGAAATTATTAATATGCATAAACATTTAAACCAATGGCCTAGCATTTGTTCAACTAAATTCAACTCAACCTTACTCAAAATATCATTTATAATTAGTTCTTACTCCGGTCCACTTTACTAATTTTTAATTATTTTCATGCATATAAGAACTTCATCTTTTAGTATTAATTAACAATAAAATTAATTATTTAACTTTAATTTATTGATTGCAAATATAACAAATGCTTATAGGCTCTTTATTTCAAAGGCAGCTTTGAAAAAAAGAAATTAATTATTTCTTGATATCTGGAAAAAATTAAATTTTGTAGACCACAAAAAGGACAAAAAAATTAATTAAAGTAGATCGGAGAGAGTATTTATATTAACTCAAAAAACTCATATTTTTCCAAATTTTACGAGCTGTGGATCATGTTTTTAATATATTTTACTTGAACTAAAATAATTGGAATTCTGTCCTGCATAATTTTATATCTGTGGATCATGTTTTTTTTTTTTTTTTTTAATTATTTTAAGTTTTTCAAAATATCTTGTATACAAGTTGACTGCCAGCCTCAGTCAATCATCAGTGGAGATAAATATGGGCAGACTGGCACTGGCACAGAAATATCTGTGCTCAGTACAGAAATCCCACATGCATTGGAATTGGGCCTGTTTAGGAACTTTTACGTTCTATACCGTATAGAAAACCTTATTACCCATAATATTTAAGATTTGATATAATTATATTTAGTATACCAAATTATTAATTTTATACCATAATATATTTTAAGAGTACAATTAACACAACATATATCCCTTCTTAATTCAAGTACCAAAAATGGGCTTTTTTTTATGTATCTTTTAGCAGCTTCTTTCCTTCGTTTACATTAAACATATTCCTGGATATATTCCTTCCCCCTCTTTCTTTCACTATTTTCAACTTTTCCTTCACCGTTTCTGAAAACTTTGGCCCCAATTTCATTGCAAATATAAAAATAGAAAAATATTTTTATTATTTTCTTAAAGAAGGAAAAAGGAAAAGAATGAACTAGATGTAAATAGACGCATACCATGCTCACGAATTCTATAAGCATAACTTTTTGCCTTCTTTTCTAATTTTCTCTTCTGCATAATTATAGTAGAATCATCTTGACCTGCAATTAATATCAATGTATAAAAGAGTTAGGAAAAATGAGTTTTGTTTAATTTTCTTGTTTTTCATAAATACTCTGGACATACTTGATTTTGACTGAAATTCATATTGAAATCGAAGAAGAAGAAGAAGAAGAAGAAGAAGAAGAAGACATATTGCAGAAATTGTAGATAAATTGTAGAACAATTGTAGACTGTTTTTTACAGAAGATTTTGTAGAAGTTTTAGTCGTTTTGGATTTGTGAAAATAGAAAATAATGCATCTACAATCAGAATACAAATAATCTACAATTTATCTACAAAATATCTACAAACTGGATACATTGAATTTTAATATCCCAATTCCCATTTCAATTGTAGATATTTGTAGATATAGTAAAAATCTTGTAGTCATCCATTTTAGGATGTCAGACATTTTGAAATCAACAATTTCTAATTATAGATTGTAGTTTATTTTGTCGTATAAATATAGTAACTTTATAGATAATTTTGAAAATAACATTGCTTTATTCTTTCATTAAACTGATTTGTAGTTTAATTGTAGGCAAATATAGTAATTTTGTAGATAATTCCGTAAAATCATAATTCTATGCAATTTCGAACTATACAAACCTGCACTTGTGTTATCGTTGGTGATTGCCAATTCCATATTAAAATCTCGTACACTTATACATAACGGATATGAACCTAAATTTTTATTCTCCTTTTTGGTCTCCATACACGAACCCCCATATCATTCTAATTTTTTTTCGTTTTTTTGGATTTCTAGATTGAGAGAAAAAAAAGATGAAGAGCAGATATATGATCGCCAATTTGATTTTTGAAAACGACGAAGAACAGAATATAGCAATTTTGAGTTGTCGAATATCAAAGATTTGAATTCTATAATTTGAATTCAGTTTGTTGAAGCTGTTCGTAGTTTTTTTTTTTTTTGGTTAAATTTTTGAATTGCAGTTTAAGAGTAAATTACGCAGATGCAAAATCTCCTTTCCATTTCAAAACTTGAATTTAATGTAGAATAAATCAATCCCAAGATTATTTCCTGATTTTTCACGCGTTATTAAGGGAAGATTCTGCCCTATTAATTTCTAATAAACGAATGGTACAGAAATTATCGGGAAAATATGGACAGGGTGGGTAATTTAGATACTATGCACATATTTGGTAATAAAGTTTCATATATGATATAGGAAGGAAAAAATTCCAAATGTTTACGATATATTACATTACTTTTACTTGTCCACTATTGATTTTGTACACCCTTTAAAAATAATAAATAAAGTATATAATTTAACATGATATTCATATTAATTGTATATAGTATTAATGGAATTGAAAAATAATTTGGAATGGATAATTAATGCTAATGGCAAGCAGGAAAAATAATTTTTTTTCTTGATATGTGAAAAGTGACAAATAAAAATAAAAATTTAAGTTTAGAATATTTAACAACTAAAAGTGAACAAAGAGTAATGTTTTTGTCCCAAATAGATACATTATTTTCGAATTCGGAGTCAAATAAGTTGTTCTTTAACTATGATTTTTTTTTTTATATTTTTAAAATTGTTAATTGTTGTTATATATAGTACTTTTTATGTAGTTTTAAGTATATAAATTTTATTTAAAAAATAAAGCTAGTGTTTGGACATAGATTTGGTTACTTTTTGAAGATGAAATGAAAAAAAGTTTTTGAAAGTTGAAATTATGTTTGAACATACATTTTACTTCAAAAGAATTTGAAATTTTATCAGCAGAGTTGTTTTGGGATTTGAAAATTTTATTTTCAAAATATGTCAAAAATGATTAAAATCTATAAACAAACAAGTATTTAAAAACAAAACTTGAAAAAAAGCTCCCAAATTTTATGGTCAGACGGGAGCTTAGATTTATGTTCGAATTTGGTAGATGTGGTTTTGTAGGTCATTTCCTCCTATTGAAATCGTAAGTGACCACAAAATATTATTTTCTAGTAATATTTATATGTCCAAAATTTACACTATTTAAGTTTGATTTTTTTTTCTTTGTTGTGTTTGTGGTGATGTCCGGCTGACTGGTGACAACAGTCATGACTCAGCTGGCTTGGCATAAAAATATGGGCAGGATCAGTACTAAAAATGAAATAGAGAGTAACATGGAAAAGAACTAATGACTTAACCAGAGAGCAACACATGTTAATATTGTTTCATTGGCAAATTTGAAGGCCACGAACCTACTCTTTCTACCACTACCAAATTTTTGCCAAGTGTGTGCTTCCCTTTTCTCTTCGCCTATCATTCCATTTCCTTTTTTCCCCTTCTTTTTTTCATCTCAAATCTCACCATCAATTATCACTTCACCATATTATATAAAAAATTATACAATAATACACTTCATAAGTAAATCTTGCATTATTTTAGCTCTATTACAAGTTTGCAAATGTGTAGCCAAACATCAATAAGATATTTTCTTTTACCATTCCCTCTAACTATAACAACTTTATTTTTTTTTTCACCACCTACCTACCGTATTATAGCCCTCTCCTTATTTTTCACCCATAGATATTTAATTTAATTAATAAATAAGTATCATATGCAAACAAAAAATAAAAACGAAAATCAGTTCCCTATTTTTAGTGTAACCATTGATCGAGACACTAAGTCAACACTAATTCATGCCTTCTCCCATAATCAATATTTCTCCGATTTATTTATTTTTGTTTTCTTATTTTGTGTTACTTTAGGTGTGAAATATTCGTGAGTATTTATTCTCTTTTTTCTTCAAGTTTATACATACTTATCACAACTACAAAACGCAAAATTAGACGCGAGAAACCTAAAATCTCATCTCGTTCAATGCTAATCTTCTTAAATTTAAATTATGATTTTGTGAGAAATTTGAAGTGGGTATTATTTGAACTTATTAGAAATAGTCTAAGTAGGTTGTATACAAAATTTGAAGTTATTTGCTGGAGATTTGGACTAGTTTTATACCAGAATTGCAAGTGAAAATCGTACAAAAAGTTCATCATAGATGCTTATACACTTTTATGCAAAGAGTTACATTATGTATAAGTTGTATAAAACTATATAAAGATGTATAATCACAGTAGTAAAAAAATATTCGTGATACACTATGTATATAGGTGTATAAGAAGAATGAGAAGCAGAAGAAGGGGAAGAAGAAGAAAATATGAGAAATTCACCAAATACCTGTAAATAATGTATCAACCTTGTATAAAATAGTGTATAAAAAGTGTTTATACACTTTATATACTATTTATATAATATTATACATTATTATACAAATGAATCCTATCAATGGAGCTTCACATATTCTTCTTCTTCTTCCGTGGGCATCCTTTGAAATTTAACCCAAATCCAACATAAATTTATTCCAAATCACTTGAAATTTAAGTTTTGAACTCACGTTGATAATTCCAATCAATTGGGGCAACACCAATTTCAAACAACTAATAAATCGGAAAATTCAATTTTCTGAAATCGAATCTTTGAACCATAAGTGACAAAATTTTAGAATAATGCACTTCATAAGAGATTACCATCTTTGAATCTGGAAGAAGAATTGAAGGAGAATAACAATGGTAGAAAAAACTTGGGGTGCGATGTGCAAAGGCGTGACATGGGAAGAAGAACAACGAGGAAAAAGATGTTGGGCTAACTGATGAAAAGTAATTTTCAGGTTATGTCAAGCTGTGCTATACTGGGTAAGCGCTTCAAACGTGGACCATTTTGTGATGAGTTGTTGGTCTAAGCGACAAGGGGTGTAATTCTCATATATATAAATGGCCCCTTAAATTTTGCTAGCGTTTGAAAATAAATTTGGTTGAAACTAAAAAATGAGCTTTTCAAGATGAGATGAAAATGATTTTGGAAATTTGAAATATTTTACTTGAAAAGAATTTAAAACTTTGTGAGTAGAAAACTTTATAATTTTCAAAAACTACTCTAGAGCTATTTTTGGGATTTGGAGATTTTATTTTCAAAATCTGCCAAAAATAGTTAAAAGCTATAAAAAAATAGATATGTATTTCAAAATAAATTTTTTTAAAAAGCTCCAAATTCTATGGCCAAACGGGAGCTTAGTACATATAATTTTTCATGTTAGACATTCGTACTTTGATAGTGATTTCTTAAATATTTTAAGTTGTTATAAACATGTCGTATTTTTTTTTCTTTTTATATAATCGTGAGGGGTTTAGACAAGATGGGTTGTTTTGATGGTAAGCAACCCCACTTCCAACCGAGAGGTTGTGAGTTCGAGTCTCCCCAAGAGCAATGTGGAAAGTTTTTGGAGGGAAGGATTTCGGGGGTCTATTTAGAAACAGCCTCTCTACCCCAAGGTAGGGGTAAGGTCTGCGCAGGGGCGGACTCACGTGGAGAGGAGAGGGGTCACCGGCACCCGGTAACTTCGGAAGAAACTATCGATATATATGTGTATATACTTTCAAATAATGATATATATCTCTCTGTGACCCCTCAGATTCAAAAGCACTTTGGGTGCATTGGTAGGTGTGATGCTGCTTTCATGCCAAATACTTGAGTTCGAATCTCTGCAGCTACATAGCTACTTCCCCATATTTTTTATTTTTAAGTAGGACAATTTAATATGATAGCCCATATTTTTGTTGGAAAATATGGTCAGCCCAAAGGCCCATATTTTTAGCTACTACCCCATTCCTTTTTTCTTTTACTTAGTGTATTTGATTTAGTTTTTTCCAATGGACCTACCCCTTTTACTTTTAGTTAAATCCCTACATCAAAAGCTTATTTTCTAATTATCTCTCTCCACACATAAAAATTCTTCCTTAATTTTCAAAGCCCACATGCAACCACCAATTATTAGTCTACCTAAAGCCATCGAGTAATTGTTTCCGTCGTGACCCTATTGCCTACAAACACTGTTAAGGTACTGTTACAGTGCACCCGCTACTTTTAAATCCTGGGTCCGCCTCTGGGTCTGCGTACACACTACCCTCCCCAGACTCCATTAAGTGAGATTATACTAGGTTGTTGTTGTTTATATAATCGTGATATTTTGATCATCAGTTTACATATGACTCGACTAATTCCATAAGATATCTGCCACTTCCCACGAGAAATGTGTCGTAAATATTTTCATTTGTTGTTGACATGTCAAATGAATGAGCGGCTTGAAACCAGAAAAGTCTACGATTAAGGGTCGAGGATGAATGATTGTATTATGAGATTATATTCGGCAATAATTGAAGACGAAAGACTTGGACAAGTTATAAACTTTTTTCCACTGTCTGCCTCGTGAGTCGTGAAATACCTTTTACAAGACAATTAAACATCTCACACGTCCTCTGAAACAATAGTCACAAGCTTCTTTCGGAGCCATATGTGTATATCTGGGACGTGTCCAATATGGTTGTTGAAAATATTCCAACTATATCAAATACTAACACAAATTGATTCATCCCAACAAGATCAAAATCAGCTTCAACACCAACATTTAGCCGTCCCACTGGTTATTTACTTTCTGCTTCATCTTTGGAGATATACAACTTTATGCATTTTCTTCCGGGGCCATATGCGCGAGTCAAAGGACAGTCCGATGCACGAAATATTCTATATTCATTCAGAGCCCGGAAAGGGCGGGTTTCCGAGGGAGTATGATGTATGCGACATACCCTAATCTTAACATCACCGACTGATTTTACGGATTACACGCGAGTCATTTTCTGTAAATGTTACCTTGATGATACATTTACAAAAATGCTTGGAGCAGAAAAAGAATTGGGAATCTTCGTGCATATGGCCTTGAAAAAAAGCATTAAAGAATATTTTGGTAATAGACCTACAAAGGTACACAACTCATAAAGCTAGAAACAACTAAAAAAGAAGCTAACGATTGTGTGTCAGCTCTTCACTTATTTGCTTATATTTTAATTACTTGTTTATACTTGCTTTACGAGTTCTACATTTGTTGGTATACCATCTACTAATGCTTTTTTCGGAGCTATATGAACAGAGATATCCAATTTTTTCGGTCCAAATGCTTTTGAAATATATCATCTTTTAAAGAAATTTCTCCTTTTTGCTGCTTCTAAATTGGTCAAATTGAACCAACAATTTAAAATTGCAATTCATTTAAAAGTACATGCATATGTATATTCTATAACAAGATGAAGAGTATATTTCAAGTACAAATTCAAAAGCTTCATTAAGCTCAAAATCTTAGAGCCCTAGTATAGATTTTGGGATAATGCATAAAATCCACCCCTTCCTATGACCCATTTATCAACTACACACATTTTCTTTTTGGGGGTCCTATTACCCCCTTGAACTTATTTTTACCATAATTGATTTAACATTATATGTTGTTAAATCAATTGATTTAATATTATTTTTACCATAATTGATTTGACGTGTCGGGTTTAATTGAACATATAATGTTAAATCAATTATGATAAAAATAAGTTTAGGGGGGTAATAGGACCCCCGAAAAGAAAAGGTGTGTAGTTGGTAAATGGGTTATAGGATGAGATAGATTTTATGCATTATCCCATAGATTTTTATGCCAGTTAAAGATATAGAGAACTTCTCGTGCATTTTATTTATGCTTTAAATGTTAGTTTGAGAAGAATTTAATTGGATAAACATTAATTAATAAGGATTCATATAACTGACCTCAACCTATCTAGGACTGATGCATTAGTGTATAGAAGCTACAATTATAACGAAATTGTGGTACAATATTTGCATGTTTAGAAGCTACATGTGATGGCTCATTTTGCACATCACACTTACTTCTTTCTTTTCTGTTAAAACAATGCAAGAAGAAGAATGAGAAAACAATGCAGAAAGAAGAAGGAGAAATAAAAATAAATCAATCAATTAGATCATCTGACCAAATCCGAACCCGAAGCTGAGCGAGCGACGACGACGACGATGACGATGACGATGACGATGACGCGAGGCTTGCCTTCTTCACAACTCTTTAAGAGCTAGAAAAAGAGCAATTGTATATATACCCATCAAAAGTCTTTTCCTCCTCCAATATGGGACAATATCCCTTTGTCAAGGAGGGAAAATCAAAATCTTATTTTTCTATCTATTTTTCATTCACCCTCTTTTAAGCTCTAAGAAGCTTAAACCCAACAATCCCCAACATGAATGGGGAATGGCTATATCACAGAAATATTCATGAAAAATTGTGTAATTTACAAGCAAAGATTAATCGCATCTGGATAAGTAGATTTCCCTTTGAACTTTCCATAGTGAACTTGTGTCGGATATACTCGATCAATCGGTAGATTTGATATCTTTGAACCATCGAATTTTAGTGTATAACTAGCAAACCATAAGTCACACAATCAACTCTTAACCATCTTTGGTTCTCATTGTCGTGTTCGTTTCAGCCATGAACACCGCCTGATTTCATAAGTGCGTAGAGAACTGGCCTTGCAAAATTCTCCTTGAAACGGCTAACATTACTCACTTATATAGGTGATTCCTAAACGTGTTATCCCGTAGATATATTTTTTGATATATCCCCTATCAAATTTAGAAACCATTAAAAAGCCTTAATGCGTTATCATTGGTACTAAACATTGTCTCATCACAAGAATGGACCAAAAAATTTAGTTGACAATGTTGAACATTCATTAATGACTTTATTTGATCTCCTTGAACCTAGATCTTGGGATCTCTTGTCTTCTAGGTAGAGTTACCGCCACAATAACTTGTCCTCAGCCATAGTCCCATTCCCCTCGATGATCTTTCAACAAGCTCTCTAGTTATGCCTTTTGTAAGTGGATCCGACACTTTTTTGCTTGACTTTACGTAGTCAATTGTGATGATCCCTCTAGATAGTAGCTGCCTAACAGTTTTATATCTTTGTCATATATGACGAGATTTACCGTTATACATAACGCTCTTAGCCCTTCTAATTGCCGCTTGACTATCACATGTATGCATATCGGTGCCAACGGTTTGGGCCAAAATGGAATATCTTCAGGAAATTTCGGAGCCATTCAGCTGCTTCACTGGCTTTATCTCGGGCTATAAATTCAGCCTCCATTGTAGAGCGGGTAATACATATTTTTTTGGATGACTTCCAAGATACCGCTCTTCCACTAATTGTGACTACATATCCACTTGTAGACTTAGAATCAGTTGAGCCGGTGATCTAATATGCATCGCAGTATCCGTCAATCACCGCAGGATAATTACTGTAGTGCAAAGCAAAGTCTTGGGTATATTTAAATATCCCAAACTCTTTTCATCCCCATCCTATGAGATTGACTTGGATTACTCGTGTATCGACTGAATTCATTTATAGTATAAGCTATATCTGGTCGAGTATAATTCATGATATACATTAAACGTCCCATCATACGAGCATAATCCAATTGTGATGTGTTTTGGCTTTTGTTCTTTGCAAGTGCAATATTCACGTCAATTGGAGTCTTTGCAACTTTAAAATCTAAGTAATTGATTTTTTCAAGTACTGTTTTAATGTAATGAGATTTTAAAAATGCTAGACCTTGAGGAGTCTTATGGATCTTAATACCTAAAAATAAATCGGCAACTCCCAAGTCTTTCATATCAAACTTGCTAGTTAGCATATGCTTAGTCGCATTTATGTTGGCAATGTAATTACTCATTATCAACATATCATCCACATATAAGCAAACAATAACTATGTGATTTGTAATATTTTTAATGTACATACATTTATCACATTCATTTATATTAAAACTATTTGACAACATTGTTTGGTCAAATTTTGCATGCCATTGTTTAGGTGCTTGTTTTAGTCCGTAAAGCGACTTAACAAGTCTACATACCTTCTTTTCTTTACCTGGAATCACAAACTCTTCAGGTTATTCCATGTAAATTTTTTCCTCCAAATCTCCATTTAATAAGTCATTTTAACGTCCATTTGATGAATTTCAAGACCACATACCGCATTTAATGCTACTAACGTTCGTATGGATGTAATTCTTGTAACTGGAGAGTATGTATCAAAATAGTCAAGACCTTCTCATTTTCTATAACCTTGGACCACAAGTCTTGCCTTATATTTTGTCAATAGTACCATCATCTTTCATTTTCCTTTTAAAATCCATTTAGAACCCAATGGTTATTGCCTGGAGCAAGATCAACCAATTCTCATGTATGGTTGTTCAGTATGGATTTTATTTCACTATTGACTGTCTCTTTCCAAAATAATGATTCAGAAGAAGATATAGCTTCTTTAAATGTTCAGGGCTCATTTTCTAATAAGAAAGTCACAAAATTTGGTCCAAACAAAGTAGACGTTCTTTGACGTTTACTACGTCTTGGATCCTCCTGATTATACGTACTTTCTTTTGTTTATTCCCGAGCTCATTTAAATCCTTCACTAATCGACTCCCTTTCCTTTTTATACGGATATATATTTTCAAAAAATTTAGTATTATCTGATTCTATAATCGTATTATTATGAATGTCAGGATTTTCTAATTTGTGAACTAGAAATCGATATGCTTTACTATTTGTTGCATATCCTATGAAAACACAATCAACGGTTTTTGGTCCTATCTTTACCCTTTTGGGTTTAGGAACTTTCACTTTTGCCAAATACCCCCACACTTTAAAATAATTCAAGTTGGGCTTCCTTCCTTTGCATTTTCCATATCGAATGGATTGCATTTTTCTATGGGGTACTCGGTTTAGTATCCGGTTAGCCGTATGAATGACTTCCCCCCACAAGTTATGTGGAAAACTAGAACTTTAACGACCCGAACGGTCATTTTACTTTTAGAACCCGTTCCCCCAATTAAAACTTTTCGCACTTGCTTTATCCGATTTATGACCTGCGGGGATGGTTGGTTCGGGATTCGGAAGAGTTTGTGTTGAAATATGCTCATTTGATTCCTTAGGATTTTCTTAAAAAGATAAGTTTGACTTTGGTCAACATTATGAGCAAACGGACCAGGATTCATATTTTTGACAATCGCAGAGGTTTCGCAGGAAAATATAGGACCTGGGCGTATGTCCAAAATCGAATTTCGATGTCCCTAGATCGAGTAATGAATTTTTATTAGAAATTGTTAATCTAAAATTTTAAGGATTTAAAGAAACTAATTAATGATTGATCACAGAGGTATCCGGCTCATATGTTGGTTCCGGAGCCCGGTACAAGTCCGATATAACATTTAAGACTCGCCCGCAAAATTTGGTGTCAATCCGAGTGGTTTAAGTGCATTTCAGCTCGTTAGAGAAAAATTAAGAACTTGAAGCTCATAAGTTTGATTCATTTGGTTTTAGGGGATGATTTTTAGATTTAGTTTTGTTTCTGTCGTTCCAAAGGTTTGAGTAGGTCCGTCTCATGATTTCAGACTTGTTGGTATGTTCGGGCAGGGCCCAGAAGCCTCAAGCGTCAAACGGACGGGGCTCGAGTGAGGTTGGAAATGTTGAGAAGTGCTGAAGTATCTGCTTCTTTCATAACCGCACCTGCGGTTGGTCGACCACAGGTGCGAGATCGTAGAAGCGGTTGTAGACTTGCAGATGCGGCCCAGAGCTGTCCAGGTCAAAACAACAGAAGCGGTCCTCTAGCCGCAGAAGCGGCTACGCAGATGCGGCTTCAAGACCGCAGAAGCGGTCCCAGCCCTTTTAGCCAAATCTGCAGATGCGGTTTCCTCTTGCAGATGCGTTCCCTTTACCGCAGAAGCGAAAATCGCTGAAGCAGAGAGCTTCATTTAATATGGGTTCTAAATCATTTTTGACACTTTTCACTCCTCCATTGGCGATTTTGGAAGCTTTTGAGAGAAGACTTCTACCTAGCATTTTGAGGTAAGCTTACCCCACCTATTTCTAGTTTAATACTTGTATTTTAGGTAGATTAAACGTTAAAATTAAGGTAAAATCATGGGGGTTAGAGCAAAACCTAGGGTTTTGACAAAAGTTATATTTAATCACAAAATTTTCTATGAAATAAATTAGAAATCATATATTATTCATCCTTAGGTTATAGAGAACAACTTCCTTCCAAAATTTTTAGAATCCGGGCACATGGGCCCATGGTCGGATTTTAGGAAACTTGTGGTAAGGGTTGGGAAATTGCTTAAATAGCTAGAATACAACCTTGTGAACTTATATTGATTAGTTCCAAATTGAGGGTTTAAGCTCATTCTTGGTATTGGAAGTGCACTTTGGAGCGAGGTGAGTCTCCTATCTAACCTTGTAAGAGGGAATTGTCCCCTAGGTGTAATAATTGAATAATTTGCCACTAAATGCAGGTGCTACATACACACTTGGTGACGAAAGCCAGTGCGTAGCTACTATTATGCTTAAGTCCGGGTAGTTTAGGACCCTAAACACGTTTTATGTGATGTCTTGTGACTCTATGATTAATCTGAGATTTGCCTAAATCATGTTGAATATGGTAAACAGATCTAATAATTGGAACACTACTTTCTTGCCCCTTTTAAAGAGAAGTTGATAATTTGTGACTACTTGCTCTCCTGATGACTATTCTGTCTACCTGTGTTTAAATACATTTGACCGTGCCGTATATATGATTCGCGAGCGGGGTAATATATACATCTATGGTTCACGCCGTTTGACCCTCCGGTAGTGCAAACTTTATTTTTATGTTGGATCGGGCCATACGACCTCGACACTATTTGCGCATGCTTATTGATTGGCATTTGCTGTGGATGGAACTTTGTTATATGCCCCGAAAAGTAAATGGCTAACTGTGATAACATCTAGTAAAGGACTTGTTGCTTCATGCTATAGACTGTTAATTATTGTGCTATCCATGCTTAGTATATCACTTATCATGTTATTTGACCCTAGTAAGTGTCATGTCGACCTCTCGTCTCTACTTCTTCGAAATTAGACAGGATACTTACTGGGTACATATTATTTATGTAATCATACTACACTTCTGTACTTAATTGTACAGGACCTGAGGCAGGTACATCTGGTTACCAGGCTGGTGCATACCCTTGACCGACCAGGATTCCACGGTGAGCTGCTCCCTTCCTGTGCCGTTCAGCAGCCCGATGGAGTCTTTTCTTTACTTTTAGCTGTGTATTCTATTTCAGATAGTAGGATAGTATTATTATTTTGTATATTCTACTAGCTGCCCATATACTTGTGATACCAGGTCTTGGCACACACATTAGTAGACTGTTATTTTGGGGTTGTATAATTATTTTTGGTACATTATTGATCATTTATAGTTTTTAACTTTAACTTAAGGAATTGTTGCACTTATTTTTGGTGAAAGTAAAATGAGAACTTAATTAGATTTCTGCGTTGGTTTTCCTGATAATGGTATTGGGCGCCATCACGATCTATCATGGAAATGGGTCGTGACAACATGGTATCAGAGCACTAGGTTCACGTTGGTCTCACAAGTCATGGGAAAACCTAATAGAGTCTTGTAGATCGGTACAGAGATGTCTGTATTTATCTTCGAGAGGCTATAGGGTGTTAGGAAGACTACTATTTATTCATTTCTATCGTGCAGTGGTTGGTATACTAAATTTCCCTCTTCTATTATCTCATAGATGTTGAGGACACACACGACTGATGTTCCAGACCCGGGTGGGGCTACTCCCCCCGTTGCGAGAGGCCGAGGCAGAGGCCGGGGGAGGGCACCAGCCCGAGGTAGGGGATGAGGGTGTCCTAGAGCTATCCCGGTAGTACCACTAGCAGATCCTATGAGAGATCCTATCATCGAGGAGCAGGTCAAGGTACCCGCGGCTAAGTCTACCCCGTCGGACTTTATGAAAGCACCAGAATTCCAGGTGGTCATGGGTCGTTCTACGATTCATGGATTCCATGACTCAGGCTGGTTTATTTCCAGCAAATCCAACTACATCAGAACTAGGAGGAGGAGCACAGATACTTACTGATCAGGCTCATGGTCATGCAACTGCAGTGTATCAGACTCCGGGTCCACTACTCGCGGAGGGTGCTCAGCCAGTTACTGCAGTGATACCCGAGCCCAGACCAGCTGCAGATGGTGACCCGTAGAAGCTGTTGGATAGATGGACTAGACTTCACTCTCCTGTCTTCGAGGGTGAGCATCATAAGGATGCTCAGTACTTCATTGATAGGTGCTGGTACATACTTCACAACATAAGGATATTGCATTCGCATGGGATTGACTTTACTACTTTTCAGCTAGAGGGTAGGACCCGCAGATGGTGGCAGTCTTATGTTTTGGGCAGACCAGCAGGTTCTCCTCCTATCACTTGAATTCAATTCACGCAGTTTGTTTCTAGATAGGTATATTTTACCCTCTGAGAGAGAAGAGCTGCAGTATCAGTTTGAGCAGCTTGAGCAGGGTCAGATGTTCGTGACCGATTATGAGGCGAGGGTTTTTGAGTTATCCCACCATGCATTGATGATACTTACTACTGATGCAGAGAGAGTGCGGAGGTTTGTTGTAGGGTTGTATTCAGGCATTAGGGCCAACATGGCCCGAGAGGTGGAGATGGGGACTTCTTATCAGCTAGTGGTGGAGATTGCTTGGAGGATTGAGGGCTACCATCTGAGAGGTAGAGAGCAGGCGCAGTAGGCCAAGAGGGCCCGATTCTCCGAAGAGTTCAGAGGCGCCCCGACTAGGGGTAGAGGCCAGTTTGGGAGGGGTTAGCCCAGCATGCCTCCACATCCAGCACCACCACCTGCTCAGGGTGCTCCAGCATGCCCCTATTTCAGCGTTATACCAAAGAGTTCTTATCGCTCGCCATCTGTCACACCTCCTTTTTTCGAAAGGCTTATCGGCATTTACTACACCCCGGGAAGAGATATAGTAAAAAAAAGAGTTTTTCCATTTTAAGGACAATCGAAACGGGATTCATTTTTATTTAAGATTCAGAGTCGCCACTTGGGAGTTTTATGGTGTCCCAAGTCACCGGTTGCGAATCCCAAATCGAGGAAAGGGTTGACTCTGTATTACAGTCGCGAACCAGAAATCCGGATAAGGAATTCTATTAACCCGGGAGAAGGTGTTAGGCACTCCTGAGTTCCGTGGTTCTAGCACGGTCGCTCGACTGCTATATTTGGCTAAATTTTGATTTATATACATGTTAAACCTATAGTGCAATTTTGAAGTTATTTACCGCTTTTTGACAATTATTATTTTTATTTAAGAAAGTGAACGTCGTTTAAGAACGTGTTTTCGGATCACGTCGCATGAAATGCACCCGGATCCTTGACACAATCTTATTCAACGTTTTCGGATTTGTATTTGGGTCACATGAAATGCACACACGTATTAGGAAGGTAAGATTATTAAAAATCGCGCCTAAAACGACTAACGTATTATTATCTTTTGGGAAGGCCGTGAAATTCGCTGAACGGCCCGTCCCGAATACTAAGTATTTTTAATAATCATTTGAGGGTCCCACAATTTGTATTTGGTTTGGCGAGGCTCGTCTCTTTTTATTATTAAAAGGTCAACCTAAAGCAAACTGAAATTTTCTATTCATCATTTGTCTCTAAAAGGCCAATTAATTTACAATTATAAATTCGGGCCTCGAATTCAAGTCCGAATTCAAACAAAAGGGAAAACCCTTTTAGCTTGAACCCGCTACCTAATTCGTAACCCAATTTTATATCATGGCATTTTAACTTTGCGAGGGCCATGAAAAATTTGCTAAATGGCATGCCTCGAATTCTAAAGAGTTAAAATTAATTAACTGAGGGCCATGGGTTATGGGAATCAACATAGAAAAAGATATAGATTATTTACAAAAAGATGAAACTAGCTTATGAAATTGTATTAGCTCTTGGCCAACCAAACCTGAATTATCTAAATCCAAACGGCCAAAACTCTTCATTGCTTTAAACCAAAATATGAGGTTCAGTTGCTAAACAATTTTAAAACAAATGGCTCAAGTATGGAAATGAACCGTCTATTAATTGAATGCATAAAAAAGAGAGGGATCTATCAAGCCAAACAAACAGCAGAGAAAGGAACTTCATAATTGCATACATTTACTCTAAAATGTGTTATACTTAATGTGTAACGCTAAAAGAGAATCCTTACTCCATCACTTGAGTGTACAAACACTTCAATATGATATTTCAGGATACTATAGCTATACTGCACCAAGCATGAAGGAAGGGGTGTTGCTTTGTAGTAGCAGGAATACAGAGATATCACAGGCATGCTAACGGGAGACAACACCCTTAGAAAACTTTTTATCCATAAGCAGCCTCATGTAAGCATTTTAATGTGCCCCAAATAATTCCAACAAAAAAAAAACTTGTATAAATCCCTTTTACAATTATTCAACACATGTTATTGTTTCAAGACCATTACAGGCTAGTGTCACAATTAACTCAAACCATGAAGATATGCCTCAAAATATTTGACTAACAAATCAGATGCAAACAGAGGCGTAAGTCCTTAAGCAGACAAATTCGAAGCAACTCAACACCTACCGGCACAAACTTGCTTGTGTGACATTTTAACTATATGGCCCAACAATTTAATACATTAACTTTAAAACACAACCAATTGCTAGAAAACCAAACTGTGGCAGATTATTCGTATAACTCTAAAACACTTAATCAAATTGAAACATGATTCTAAAATTCATGTAATTAATTCAAACTATGCCTCAGAATACCAAATCAACAAACGCTAAGCAAATAACTAGATCTTAAAAGGTATTCATATATCAACAAAATCCAAGCGTTAAATAGCTGAAACTATGTGAAAGAAAACGAACCTTTTATTAGCTTTCAAAGCATAAAAGAAAGGAACACTGAAAAAGCTACCATCAAACAGACCCGCTAACAAAAACCACGTCGGAACCTTAAAACTCGTCGAAAAAAAAAAGCTCGCCGGAAAAATTCGACTCGAACCCGAACAAAATGTTGTTGTTTCGTGAGGAAAGAGGACTGTTTCGAGCTGTGATTCAGAGGCTGCTCTTGCTGGATTTTGGGCTGAGATGGTGGTGTCTTGGAGAGATAGGGAGAAGAAGGGACGATGTGAGGGATTGAAAATTGACTGATGAAGTGGATCGATGGTGAAGGGAGGAGCTGATGGGTCTGTTGTTTGAATGGAGAAGAAGATGGGGTCAGGCTCCTAGTTCGGAGATGACAGCGCAACTTTTCCCTTATGAAAATCCAAGTCCGATGGGGGGATCGTTTTTTAGAAGCTTAGGCGTTATCCCCCCTCTTTGTGTGTAATGTGTATATTTTCCTCCTAATCAATGTTTTTTTTTCCTCCTCTTTGTATTGTGTATTGTGTGTGTATTTATAGTGATGGGGTGGGAAGTAGTTTTAGTGAGAAAAATATTTTGGGGAAGGTTTTGGGGAGAAAATATTTTGGGGAAGGTTTTGGGTGGGAAAATATTTTGGGGAGGGTTTTGGGGGGAAAATATTTTAGGCTTTTCAAATGTTTGGCCAATTTGAATTTAAGACCAAGCTTTTTCATTTCTCTTTTTTTGTTGCTCTTTTCTTTCTTTAATTAATTAAAAACCTAAAATAAATTCCTAAATTGATTTAAATTGTAAAATTAAGCTAATTATCTAACTATGTAAAAATGATCATTTTTTTTTATTTTTGATTAATAGCACAATTAGCTCAATGTAATTAATTCCTAAATGCAAATTAAACCTAAGGTGGCTTGAAATAAAAATGTGACATTTTTGTGGTTTTTTTTTCTATGATTTTTTTTAAAATGTTAAAAATGCATGCCATGCAACTAAATAAAGAAAAATACCTAAAAATCAATTAAAATTATTTTTGTCTATTTTTAGGAGTTATTTTCATATAGGGCAAAAATCACGTGCTTACAGCTGCCCCTCTTTGCTCGGAAACACGAAGAGTTTTCGGGCAAAGATAAAGTGAGCACTGTGAGAGATTTTTGCCCATTTGAAACTGCATGAGAAGCATTTGAAAGATTTGACCGCACCCTGCTTCAGAGGTTGCCTACATATCCTGGGCTAAACAGGAATCAGGTCAATGTAGTTTGGGAGTGATGGAGTATCGGGGTTGAGAGTCGAGGTTCCGTCCGAGGCTCCGGTCCGTTGTCCCGTTATTATATCGAAATTGAAAAAGACTAACTAAGCCTACTAGCTACGAGTTATAAGATCCCTATCAATGAGTCTTCTGAAGCTTGATCTTGAGTCTTGGTTGGTGCTTCATGCGGACTTTAGATTTGAACCTTGGCGCTTGTTAGCCACAGGTGTTGGTTCAATCTTCTTCAACTTTTGGATCAAGACCAGACATATAGTGCTCATGACTTCAACCACGTCTTAAGCAGTTCACATCTTTTCCTGCTTCTGAATTTTGGAGCTCACTTTTT
>MU782096.1:8464-21408 GCA_026770625.1 Nicotiana glauca
ACCAATCATACCAACCAGTCCCAAAACATATTACAGACCTGCTCGAGGCCTCAAATCACATCAAACAATGCTAAAACCAAGAATCACACCCCGATTTAAGCTTTATGAACTTTGAACTTTTCAACTTCTATTTCCGATGCTTAAACCTATCAAATCACGTCCGATTGACCTCGAATTTTGCACACAAGTTATATTTGACATTACGGACCTACTCCAACTTCCAGAATTGGATTCCAACTCCAATATCAAAAAGTTAATCTCCGGTCAAACTTCCCAAAACTTTCAAATTTCTATCTTTAGCCAAATGGCTTCAAAATGACCTACAGACCTCTGAATTTACTTCCGATTGTGCTCCCAACTCCAGAATCACCATACGGAGCTATTCATAGACTCGAAATCCCAAACAGACATTGATAAAACTGAAATGCACTTCAAGCCAAACTTAAGAAATTCCTTCTAAAATGCTAACTTCTACAATAGGCGCCAAAACGCTCCCGGCTGATCCAAAACCCAATTCGGGCACACGCCCAAGTCCGAAATCATCACAAAAACCTGCTGGAACCTTCAGATCCTGATTCCAAGGTCGTTTACTCAAAATTTCAACCCTAGTTCATTCTTTCAACTTTAAGCTTCTCAAATGAGAATTTTCATTCAAATTTAACTCCGATCTTCCTGAATTTAAATTCCGACCATGCGAACAAGTCATAATACCCTAAATGAAGCTGTGCATGGCCTCCGACTGCTGAACGGAGCGTTGGTACTCAAAACGATCGGTCGGATCGTTATATTTATTTAAAAAAGGGGGCTGGGGATGGGGGTTGGGGTGGGCGTGGGCGTGGGTAGGTTAGAGTGTGGGAGTAGGTTGGTGGGGACGGGGAATAGGGTTTGGAAGGTTGAAAAAGAGTTTTGGAAAATATTTTCTCTTCTCTTGATAGGGAAAACAGTTTCCTCTGATTTGAAGAAAATGAGTTAGTAAGGAAAATATTTCCCAAAACATTTAAACCAACCAATCATGTGAAAATTGGAAAATATTTTCCGAAAATAATTTCCGTCGTACCAAACACCCTTAATTCCTCCCCCTTCACATTCAAAAGGAGACAAAAATGCTTTAATTACTCGATATAGTTATCACATTGTCATTAGTGGAGTCCTTAAACTTGAGTATTGATGGTAAGCAACCTCCACTTCCAACCGAGAGGTTGTGAGTTCGAGTCTCCCCAAGAGCAATGTGGGGAGTTCTTGGAGGGAAGGATGCCGAGGGTCTATTTGAAAACAGTCTCCCTACCCCAGGGTAGGGGTAAGGTCTGCGTACACACTACCCTCTCCAGACCCCATTGTTGTTGTTGTTGTTGTTAAACTTGAGTATTGAAATTTGTAAAGAAAAAATTAAATATTTTATCACAATTAATTCTACTTTTTGTTTATCAATGTTAAATATACTTCAAGTCCAATTTTCACCAATAGAATCATAAGGTGCAAAACAAATTACACCATATATCACTTGGGCCAGACAACCACTCGAAAATAGCCCATATTTTAAGCCTTTACCTGGATTAGCCCATGTTGTATATTTTATGAAATTTACTTTACACCCGGTAGCCCACAACTCAAAATAACCGTTTTAATATTTTAAATTTAAATTTCTTTGTTTCTCTTTCTCTCTCTTCCTCACGTTTTTCTCAGACTCTCTTTCTCAGGCTTTTTTCAGACGATAACCGACCTCCAATGTTGGGTTCAACTAATTTTTTGAGCTTTTAATCTTAATTTTAGGTAATTTCCGTTTCATTCTATGCTTTTACCACAGTTTTGGTTTTGAATTTTATTTTATTTTTATTTTTTTTGCTTTTTCTGATTATGCCTATTTTCTTACAATGTTGTTGTATTTTTCGTTTGATTTTGTATTCCATCTATCTTCGTTCTAGGATTAAACTTGATGTTTTAGTTTGCATGCTCTGTCGACTTTTAGGGTAGAATTTTTTATTTTTTGATTTTTGTTACAATTTGGGAAAATTGGCCTCTACTTTATGTTCATGGCCTTTAGTTTTGGTTGAGCTTTGAGTTTTGTTACAGTTTAATTTTTGTGTTTTCCTTCAATTGTCTTCAATTTTGTTAAAGCTTTGGTTGTTTGGTTTATTGTAGAAAATGCGCTCAAAAGTAGCTGCTTCTAAAAGCAAAATGAAGATTGTTGGAAAAGGCGTTAAGTTAGATTATGCGAAAAGATTGAGGGAGTTGCCCTCAAGCCCTAATTTTGAATCTAATGTAAATGTACGGGCGCCACATTGTGATAATTTTGAGTCTCCTGCTCCTCCTAAAAATTCGCAACAAGAGAGCAGTCGGATGACTCATTCGCAAAAGAGAAATACTCCCACTCCAGTTAAATCATCGAGTGACTTGCCCTCACCACCTTTTTCTGAAGCGACAACGCATGTCCGGGATCCCGATGATGATGATTTTGAGTCTCCTCCTCCTCCAAAAAGGTTGAAACAAGGGAGCACTCGATCGAAACAAGTAATACTCCTACTTCGGTTAGCATTGTTAGAATACAGAGTAAGAAATATGGGAGACCTCAAAAATTAAAAGAAAAGCTGAAAGTTGATTTGGTTAACAAAGATGATGTAGGCCGCAATGTTAAACTGAAAAGGAGAAAGATAAAGGATGATGGTGATAGTGGCTTTGATTCCTTATCGAAAGAACAAAGTTTTGCTATTCACTCCAAATTGAATGAGAGAAAAGCTATGTTGAAGGTATTCCCTGTGTTGCTAGTAATTTATACATGCTTATACAATTTTATACAAAGTTACACAACTGTTTATACATCTTTATACAAGTTCTGCTATACTTATTTATATATTTTTATAAAATATTTTAGTATAGTTTTTGTTCCTGTCTATTTCTTGTTATTTTTTCTTATGTAAGGTTGGAGACTTCTATATACAACCAGTTGATTATTTCTACAACAGGATTAACTCCCACATCGAGACTGAGATTATGAGCATTTTGAAGCAATATTTGACTGACACACAACTTCAGATGTTCCGTGCTAGTTGTTTTGGGTACTTCTTGGACCTCCCTCAATTTAAAATTCAAAATCAACTTATTCGTTGTATATTATTGAGGGAAGTCATCCCAGGACGTGAAAGGGAGTTGTGGGTGAAAATTAATGGTTGTTTGTTGCATTTTGGCATTGGAGAGTTTGCTGTTATCACTGGTTTGAAGTGTATAGACGATGACGCCACTTTTTATGACAAACCAAATGTTAATAGGTTTCTAAAAGAGTATTTCTAGGAGATGGAAAAAAGGCTATAACTAGGGGGCAACTTCTTGATCGCTTCAAGAAAAAGGACTGGAAGTCGGACGAAGATGTGTTCAAGATGGCCTTGATGGTGTTTGTCCATCATTTCATATTCTCAGATGCCAATAATCATGCTATCAACAAAGATGATTTTGATATCATTGAAAGTGGTCAATATAAGACGTATGCTTGGGGAAAAAAGTCATTTGAAGATATTTTAAGGACAATGAGGGACGGACAGTGTGACTATTTGACAATGTATAGGCTTGGAGGTTTGCCACTTGCATTACAAGTATGGTTTTTTGAGTGTTGCTTTATTGTTGACAAGCATCTAGCTGTTCGCATTGGAACAAATGTGCTACACACTCTTAATTAGAAAGTGACTGGAACTCCAACATATGCGGATTTGACTGGCGGGGTGATCATGTGTAGTATCGACAAGGTAAACATTTTGTACCATAATACTTCTTCATATATGATTTCAGTTTTTCTGTATGTATATTTATAAATATGTTTCAATTTCCTTTTTCTACCATTGTAATCCAGTGTCTTTTCTTGTAGTTGAACTATAGGAACATTACCCCTACTCGTGAAGAGCTGTCAACTCTGAACATCGACATGTTTTTTTAAGTTAATGCCGATGATGTTGCATCAGGGGATGTGCCTGTGGTGCCTACCTTTCACACTGATGGTTCTGTCGCTGCATCTCCACCTTGTCCTCAGAATATAGAGAAACCGTCTAAATGACCTTATCGTCAGAATACAGAGCAGCATTCTAAACGACCTTTTCCTCAGAATATGGATCGACAACCTAACCCGAGTTATGATCTTTTGGTGCGAATTGATCTGTTGAATTCTGAAGTTGAGAAGTTGAGGAGTGCTGTTGGAAAGGTACTGGACCTTTAGCTTTTCTGTATTTTATCAGTACGTTTTGTATATACATGGTTTTTTGGTTATAAACATGGTTTTGTTGATTTGCTTTTGATTTTTTTTTGTTGTAGTTGACTGATACAATGACGACACTCAACAATTATGTAGTTTCTTTGTCACGACCCAATTCCCAACCCGGTTGTGATGGCGCCTCTCTTGAAGACAAGGCCAGCCAAAAGGACAACAATGCCTCTTTCAAAATTATTAAACATAAATGATTAGATAAATACAACTTAATGACAATAAAAATCGGTATTTACAACCCAACACAACCCGACCGGGGTATCACAAGTAACGAGCATCTAAAGAAGTCTGAACACAACTACAGGGACAATAATATACACAATAAAATCTGAAATCAAAAGACGAAGTCCGATGCCGTGAACGCTGGCAGTCACCTTGCTCAGCTACAGTAGTAATACCTTCAATCAGCTATTAACCCACTACCGGGTGAACAATACCTGCAACTGCACACGAGGTGCAGGGAGTAAAGTGAGTACTCCAACTCAATGAGTAATAAAAGTAAATAATAACTGAGCAGCAAAAATCACGTAAGGCACTCTATCATGCTATATAGAAGAGTGCAACCCTTTGAGGAATCAGTAAAACCGTGAAATCCTTTAGAAAATATCTGGGCTCAGTTAAAACCTCTTTTCAAAATATCTTTTTCAACATTTAAGCAGATGAATGCGAAACAGATAGTGCAAGTCAGCACATAAGTCAGCCCTTCGGGCACAACACTCCATTAACAAATAACACTAGGGTATCTGGTAAATAGTGCAAGAAGTAGCGTGGATGCCAATGAAATGAGAGTGTTGAATGTCATGACACGTAATACAAACAGGAACCAATGCATATGACCGCTGCGGCGTGCAGCCCAAGCCATCCATATTTAACGTCGACGACGCTCACTAGGGGTGTGTACAGACTTCGGAGGGGCTCCTACAGCCCAAGCACAATAATCAAGCCATCTCATGGAATCAACCAGGCCCTCGTCCTCAATATCAATACAGTACTGCTGTGGCACACAGTCCGAGCCAATCATATATCCAGAAATCACTATAACACTGCTGCAGTACGCAGCCCGATCCATGCTCAGTCTAGAAATGCACACAAGCTACTTAGGCAATATTAAAATACATTTCTCAGCTCAAAACGTTAATAATATGTTGTTTAAGTTTTCAAATCTTAGAAAAATGGCTGAGTTTGTAAATCAGAATTAAAACCCTGGACCGAGATCAAATAGTATGCAAAATAATGCGAAAATAGTGATATCAATTCCTGAAGGATTCACATAGTTGGCACGAAGCTCAAACGTGGCAATTAGCCCAAATTATGATGATAACAAGTAGTTTCAGTCAAATACACGGTAAAAATAAACACCCGGGACGGACCAAGTCATAATCCCCAATGGTGCTCTACCCCACGCTCATATCCGGTGTGCAAGTCACCTCAATACAGCACTATGATGTGTAAATCTGGGGTCTCAAATCCTTAGGATATCATTTACAAGTATTACTCTCCTCGAATCGGTGAAATCTCTATCTCGCGACACCTTTGCCCCTCAAACCGGCCTCCGCGCGCGTCGAATCTAACCAAAATCAAAGCGAATGCATCACAATATGCTAAGGGAACAATACCCAATCGAAAATAATTGAAAAATAGCAAAAATCTCGAAACTAACAAAACCCGAGCCCCGGGCTCACTTCTCAAAAAATTACAAAATTCATATCACCGGATTGCTCGTCTCGCCACGAGTCCATACATATCAAATTTACCAAAATCAGAGTCCATTTGGCCCTTCAAATCCCATTTTTAAATTACCAAATTCTCAAGCCCTAGATTTACCCCTTTTTGATGAATTTCAACCAATTTTCATGTTAAATGTATCATAATTTCGTATATTTAGGCCAAGGAACTTACCTCCAATCAATCCTCCTTGATTCCCTCATCAATTTGTCCCAAAGAGCTCTCAAATTACTCAACAATAGAGGAAAAATGGTTTGAACTCGAGGATGAAATGACCAATAAAAAAAATCCTTCTGTTCACCAGGGATTTCGCTTCTGCGGTCACTACCTCCGCTTCCACGATACCGCTTCTGCGGTTCTTTTCCGCTTCCGCGAAAACTCATTAAGATCCCAAAAATCGCTTCTGCGGTTATCCTTCCGCTTCTACGGACCCACTGAGGTGAAAATTGTTCCGCTTCTGCAGAACTACCTTACCATACCATGGACCGCTTCTGCGTTGAAACCCTCCGCTTAAGCATCTCCGCTTCTGCGGTCGAAGACCTGCAGAAGCGAGAATACCAGTTGCAACAACTCTTCAGCAAAAATGCAAACTCCAAAACTCCTCGTTTAACCATCCGAACTCACCCCGAGGCCCTCGGGACCTCAACCAAAAGCACCAACATGTCTTAAAACATTATCCAAACTTGTTCCAATCATCACAACACGTCAAACAACACTAAAATTATCAATTCTCATCGGATTCAAGCCTAAGTTCTTTGAAAACTTCCGAAACATGCATTCGATCAAAAACCCAACCAAACGACATCCGAATGACCTGAAATTTTGCACGCATATCACAAATCACATATCGAAGCTACAACAAGTATCGGAATTCCATTCCGAACCTCGGATCAAAATCTCACCTATCAACCGGAATTCGCCAAAATACTAACTTCGCCAATTCAAGCCTAATTCTACATCGGACCTTCAAAAATCAATTCCGATCACACTCTTAATCACAAATCACTTCCCGAAGCTAACCGAATCACCGGAAATCACATCCGAACCTTCTAACTCATAAGTCAACGTCCGGTTGACTGTTCCAAAACAAGCGTTCCTTAAAGAGACTAAGTGTCTCATTTTCTACCAAAACCAATCCAAATCAACTCTAACATACCAAATACTGATAATGAAACATGAAGAAGCATACAATGGGGAAAATAGAGCGGTAACTCATGAGACGACGGGTCGGGTCGTTACATCCTCCCCAACTTAAACAAACGCTCGTCCTCAAGCGTATCCAGGGTTGTTCTAGAAGCCAACCAATAGCTGAATCATCTTACCAAGCATATACCCGGGGGTGATCCCGCGTCACCCTATCTCATATAGGTCCGATAACACAACATTGCTGAAATCTCACAACCCATCTAGACCATATACCGTAGAACCACATTGCACTTTTCGAAATTATACACAAGACCAGAACCTCACACCTATACTCAGAATAAGTCCAAACCGGCTGTAATAACCTATACCTACAACCTCAATGAAATCACATGGTATACCACATAACCCAAGCACTCGAAACGATAACTTCTATTCACAGTAGTTAACCACAAACACCAAATACTGATAAAAAACCTTTTATTAACTAAAGTCTTATTCCAACACTTTCGTATACTGCCAACGACAAATGAAACACGCGATAAACCATAACCATGTCTCAGATCAACCCTTCATGAAGCCTCTTCCCTTTGACTAATACCACAATAGATTTTCGGGCCGAACCCCGATATTATCCTTCTAAAAAGCTGAAATCAAATTTGTTCGTATTCATTAATGACCCCAACGATAACTTCGAATCCAACACACCACTCTGGTGATATGACACCTCAACATAGGCCTAAGCCAACACTTGTATAATACACGCACTAATGAGGAACGGTCTGAACATACTCAAATCATGACAAATGACTCAAACGAAAGAGTTGTACCTCAAGCTCATCAGTACCATTACAACACAAGGCTGAGACCCCGTCTCACATCATAGAAATAGAATACCTGAATCTACCCCGAAGGTCATATCTCCACGTGGCCTCGCTACAATGCGCGATCCTATCTAAACACTGTTACACATGAAACACCTCAAGTCACTATGCTCAAAATCGACATCCACGCACAATTTGATGTCTGGAACCAAAGCAATTCATTACACCCAAGGTGAAACAAACAACATACACCACGCAACCCGATAGGTCATAACCAATACTCCATTTACCAAGCAAAACCCAATTACTCTTCCCGCTCGACTCTCACTATGAATCCCTAATAGAACCGCACCACCTGTGCCCATAACAACCAAATCATAACATCTCACAACACCAAAAAGCAAGTCGTAGACCTCCCCAGATCATTACTAACGATCGAATCAACCTATCCCTTAATAATAAAATTTGGGGCCAACCAAGCCAACTCAAGCTAAACACGTATCCACATCGGCCTACCAACGAACTCATTACCAAGAAAGCCTAAAGCTGCTCCTTTCACTATTATAACTCCTGTCAGAGCCGTACAATACGGTGCCCGGCACCAAATCAATATCGAAATCCACAACCTCGCCCAGCAACATGGCCGGCCATAAGAAACGCATCCGAAAAGTCCTTTAACATCGGAACGAAACCAATGGTAGAAACCTTTGCACTAACATCCATCACGAAGGCCCAACTAAGAAAAGCAATCCTTCCCAGCCGTCCACTGGGTCTTTGAAATATAAACCACTCTACAGAACATAATCCAATGCACCTCGCCACACAACCTGTGGCATTTTCTGACATAGCCCATAGAACAATCATCTAGAATAACCCAACACTGAGACAACACCCCAATATCATATCCAAAATCTAATATACCAAGCAAAGAAAGACCCACTCGGGCCTCCAAATCCCAATAGCCGCTAATAGTACTAATACACACGATCCACAACCACTACATAGTCTATACTTGAGAACTCTCAGTCTCCAACTCCATATAGCACACGAATCACTGTACCTAATCCCAAAATTCGTAGTATGAATACATATTACACCTCAAGTACCCAATCATTCCACGAGAGATATTCTAAAATTCCTCTGTGCTATCAAACACACTCAGATATCAGCAGTCGATCTAGCAAGAAAGCACCGCAATACTAACGTAGTATCATCAATTTAATCATATTACCCATTTTCCGAGACATTTACTCTCGTCAAATCACTTCCGTTTAGCAGTACCATTTTCTTGATTACCTGAGGCTACCCGTTGCCTAAGAATTTTATGAATTCCTTTTCAGAACTGAACTGTAACTCATCTAGCCAAGACCTTCCGTCAATCCCATCTAGAAGAAGAATCATCACATGATCCATGCTTCGCATACCCATAGAAAATATATTCATCTCCAAACCACGGTAGAACCCAACAAGGACTCTCTCCCCCAATTCCATGTGCACAAGCTAAACTGCCAGGACTAGATCCTTCTACACAAACCAAGCTAAGCAAGCTGCCAAAACTCAAGAGCACTGCTGCCAAATGCCTGTAAAGCTCATTATCTTGAACACATACGAAGAATTAATCATACCCTTACCATACCGACTCAGTCTACTATCAATTTATTCCATTTATCAAACTTCCCCTCTGGTTCATCATCAACTTGATATTCCTCCTTGATGTAGCACCACAATACCTCAGCCCAGGTTTACCATACGAGACTTGAACATAGGACCACACAGTCTAAGACCCATAGGCCACCGAATACCCTCTCAAGTGTTCCCAGAAATACCATATTCCAGAATACTTTACTTTGAAGAACTTCCTGTGAATCTGAATTCGTTACCATTACTTCCCAGATACCGATACATAGGATCCCATAATCAACATAAAAATAACAAATGTCTTGACCTTTTTCGATGAAAACACAGTCTCTACCCACATACACAAACTTAAGACACCTGATTGTTACATGTAGAATCTTGAACACAATAAAACCATTCTCGAGAGTCATTCACTCTTATTCAAACTGCAAATTACCTGACCTAACAAACAGAACCGCTCCTGCCTTATTGGCACTCCGATACCGCAAAATGAGGTCCTCATCCAAATACAACCAAGAAACTTCCTGCTCTATGCACCGAGCATTCTTTACCAACAATAATTCTAGACATTTTGTGATTCTCATACCTTGTGGAACATTACTCGTGCCATCCTCGACTCAATTTTCGCAACCAGAATTGATCCGCCAACATGCCTCAGATCAGAACCAACATAGCACATCACCGTGCAATAAGCTAATCAACAGCAACCTCCCCAACTTGGCTCGAAGCCATATATCAAGACACACTCAACAACTCATAACATTTTTACTCTAATGATGCCACAATACCATAGTGAGATTAAACTCAAATCATTTACAAGTTATGAAAACACAGATCATCTAGTACTATAATCCTCTGCAAATCTCACATTCATCCCCACATCAGTTGAGTCCACTTTCTTAAGCGACCCAAATTGCCGAATTTCAACACATACCCTTCAATTACACATGGGATCTTCTAACATACACATAAGGACCATACCACTTAAGAACACTCCGCAGGAGATAACCTACCTACTTTACCTCAATTTAGTACTTCAGCATACCTTCCACCATCATATACGTTACACAGTCATTAGTCTTCCTAAGTTTGAACTCATACCGCCACATGCAATGCACTTCACTTCCCAACTAGGAGATACAAAAATATTCTTGACGCGCCCATGATTCGGGCTACACATCAAATCACAATAGGAATCGAATCACTTAACAGTTCATCTATTATCCTGCAGACTTCTTCGTCACTACTAAGTCATATAGATACATCCCGCAATACTAACATACTCATCACATGGATATCCGACCGCCATTCCGGCTAATAAAAAAAATACCGAACATATAAGTTCAAACACTTGCTCACACAATCAGCACCTCGATGCTCAAACCATGGCAAAGATCCGGCCTCAAGTCCTCCAGATTGGCCCAACATACTCACGAAGATCACATCTCGCCCCTTGATCGGGAAATCACAAGCCATCGAGGCACGTATAATACTGAGCGCTCGCGTGCGCACACAGACGTGTGGAAGGAATTTCAAGAGTTATATCTCAAGATGAATCAAGTACGCACGATAAGAATTCCAAGAAAGTGAAGTTTTCCTAAAGGTTCCGCAGCCTCTCGAGGATAAATACAGACGTCTTCGTACTGATCCGCGAGACTCTACTAAACCTGCTCATGACTCGTGAGACCTAGTAACCTAGGCTCTGATACCAACTTGTCACGACCCAACTCCCAACCCGGTCGTGATGGCGCCTCTCTTGAAGACAAGGCCAGCCAAAAGGACAACAACGCCTCTTTCAAAATTATTAAACATAAATGACTGGATAAATACAACTTAATGACAATAAAAATCGGTATTTACAACCCAACACAACCCGACCGGGGTTTCACAAGTCACTAGCATCTAAAGAAGTCTGAACACAAGTACAGAGCCAATAATATACACAATAAAATCTGAAATCAAAAGACGAAGTCCGATGCCGCGAACGCTGGCGGTCACCTTGCTCAGCTACAGTAGTAATACCTTCAATCAGCTATTAACCCGCTACTGGGTGAACAATACCTGCAACTGCATGCGAGGTGCAGGGAGTTAAGTGAGTACTCCAACTTAATGAGTAACAAAAGTAAATAATAACTGAGTATCAGAAATCACGTAAGGCACTCCATCATGCTATATAGAACAGTGCAACCCTTTGAGGAATCAGTAAAACCGTGAAATCCTTTAGAAAATATCTGGGCTCAGTTAAAACCTCTTTTGAAAATATATTTTTCAACAGTTAAGCAGATGAATGCGAAACAGATAGTAAAAGGCAGCACATAAGTCAACCCCTCGGGTACAACACTCAATTAACAAATAACACTAGGGTATCTGGTAAACAGTGCAAGAAGTAACGTGGATGCTAATGAAATGAGAGTGTTGAATTTCATGACACGTAATACAAACAGGAACCAATGCATGAGTGCAATGCAATGCATATGATTGCTGCGGCGTGTAGCCCGAGCCATCCATATTTAACGTCCACGGCACTCACTGGGGGTATATACAGACTCCGGAGGGGCTCCTACAGCCCAAGCACAATAATCAAGCCATCTCGTGGCATCAACCAGGCCCTCGACCTCAATATCAATACAGTACCGCTGAGGCACGCAGCCCGAGCCAACCATATATCCAGAAATCACTATAACACTGTTGCGGTGCGCACCCTGATCCATGCTCAGTCCAGAAATACACATAAGCCACTTGGGCAATATTAAAATACAGTTCTTAGCTCAAAACGTTAATAATATGTTGTTTAAGTTTTCAAATCTTAGAAAAGTGGCTGAGTTTGTAAATCAATATTAAAACTCTGGACCGAGATCAAATAGTATGCAAAATAATGCAAAAATAGTGATATCAATTGATAATAGGCGAAATCTGAGTGATATAACCATTATTTGTGCTTCCATTTAATTATATTACAATAACATAATGTACGAAATTGATGAGAAATAGGCATTTAATTTGTGATTCTTATATTTTGCAGAAAAAGGAGCCTATATCAATGCTTGAAAATGTTATGGAATGATTCAGGAGCAAAAACAATCCTTCGGAGTTGAGTTCGTACAATCAAGAAACAAGAAATGGTTGAAAAATCCTCCCAGACGCGCGAAGTTCCTTCTTCGCGCGAAACTTCGCGCGAATAAAATGCCGAAATAGTATCAGACGCGTGAAGAAACGCGCGAAGTTATTTCTTCGCGCGTTTCTATCCGGGAAAAAAATATTATAGAAGGGTAAAATTGGAAACTCACAGATTTCCACTCAAAATTAATTAATGCAACCTTCTATTATGGAGGAAGATCAGATTTTATGGACATTATTGATAGAGAGTG
>MU782096.1:37508-68984 GCA_026770625.1 Nicotiana glauca
TTGACCTGCTGACAATTCAAACACCGAGCCACATATGCAACAATATCTTTCTTCATCCTACGCCACCAATAATGCTGCCGCAAGTTCTGATACATCTTCGCGGTGCCCGGGTGAATAGAATACCGCGAACTATGGGTCTCCGCTAAGATCAACTCTCGAATCCCATCAATATTGGGCACACAAACTCGCCCCTGCAACCTCAAAACACCATCATCATCTAAAGCCACCTTCGTGGCACCTCTACGTTGCACCGTGTCTCTCAGGACACATAAATGAGGATCATTAAACTGTCGATCACGGATATGCTCCAATAATGAAGAACGAGCGACCGTGTAAGCTGATACTCGGCTAGGCTCCGAAATGTCCAACCTCACAAGCCGATTGGCAAAGCCTGAATATCCAAAGCAAGAGGTCTCTGGCTGACCGGAACATAAGCAAGAATACCCATGCTGGCGGACTTCCTACTCAATGCATCGGCCACCACATTGGCTCTCCCCCGGTGGTACAAAATAGTAACATCATAATCTTTCAACAACCCCAACCACCTCCTCTGCCTCAAATTCAACTCCTTTTGCTTGAACAAGTACTGAAGGCTCTTGTGATCTGATCCGTGTACACCTCACATATCACACTATATAGATAATGCCTCCAAATCATCAAAGCATAAACAATGGCTGCTAACTCTAAATCATGGATCAGATAATTCTTCTCGTGGATCTTCAATTGCCGTGAAGCATAAGCTATGAATCTGCCGTCCTGCATTAATACTGCACCAAGCCCAATACGGGAATAAATTATATAAGGCCCTGAGCCTGTGGGCAAAACCAATATCGGTGTCGTAGTCAGAGCTGTCTTGAGCTTTTGGAAGCTCTCCTCACACTCGTCTGACCACCTGAACTGGGCACCCTTCTGGATCAACCTGGTTATTGGGGCGACTATAGATGAAAATCCCTCCACGAACCGACGGTAATAACCTGCTAATCCCAAGAAACTCCGAATCTCTGTCGCTGAAGCTGGTCGAGGCCAATTCTTGACTGCCTCAATCTTCTTCGGGTCTACCTGAATACCCTCTGCTGATACTACATGACCAAGGAATGCAACTAAACTCAACTAGAATTAGCACTTCGAGAATTTAGCATACAACTGACTATCCTTCAGAGTCTTAAGAACCACTCTGAGGTGCTGCGCGTGCTTCTCCTGGCTGCGGGAGTACACAAGAATATCATCAATGAAGACTATCACGAACAAGTCTAGATAAGGCCTGAATACTCGGTTCATCAACTCCATAAATGTTGTTGGGGCATTGGTCAACCCGAATGACATAACCAAAAACTCATAATGCTCATACCGAGTGCGAAATGCTGTCTTAGGGACGACAGACGCCCTAATCCTCAGCTGATGGTAGCCAGATCTCAAGTCTATCTTTGAAAACACCTTTGCACCCTGAAGCTGGTCAAACAAATCATCAATCCTCGGCAGTGGATACTTGTTCTTTATTGTCACCTTGTTCAATTGCCGGTAATCAATGCACATCCTCATCGATCCATCCTTTTTCTTCACAAATAGCACCGGCACACCCCAAGGAGAAACACTAGGCTTGATAAAACCCTTCTCTAGCAAGTCTTGTAACTGGTCCTTTAACATCTTTAATTCTGGCGGGGCCATACGATACAGCAGAATAGAAATGGGCTGCGTGCCTGGGGCTAGATCAATACAGAAATCAATATCCCTGTCGGGCGGCATACCCGGCAGGTCTGAAGGAAAAATCTCTGGGAAGTCCCAAACAATAGGAACAGAGTCAATAGAAGGAACCTCTATGCTGGAATAGCGAACATATGCCAAATAAGCTAAACACCCCTTCTCGACCATGCGTCGAGCCTTAAAATGTGAAATAACACTGCGGGTGGCATGTCCTGGGGTCCCTCTCCACTCCAATCGGGGCAAATATAGCAGCGCCAAGGTCACGGTCTTGGCGTGGAAATCCAAGATAGCATGATACGGGGACAACCAATCCATCCCCAATATAACATTAAAATCTACCATGTCTAAAAGCAATAAATCAACTCGGGTCTCAAGACCCTCAAATACTACCACACAGGAACGATAAACTCGGTTAACCACTATAGAATCTCCCACTAGTGTAGATATATATAAAGGAATACCCAAAGCATCACTAGGCATAGCCATGTAGGGTGGAAAATAAGACGACACATATGAATACGTAGACCCAGGGTCAAATAGCACTGAAGCATCCCTGTCACAGACCAGAATAGTACCTGTAATAACAGCATCGGAAGACTTAGCCTCTGGCCTGGCTGGCAAAGCATAACACCGGGGCTGGGCCCCACCTCCCTAAACCACGTCCTTATGACGATCGGCTGCTGGCTGACCTCTACCTATGCCAGTCCGAGCTCCACCTCTACGGTCTCTACCTCCACCTCTATGATCCCTACCCTTGACTCTAGCTGGCTGGCGGGCTGTGGATCACCTGCTACCTGAATTATGGGGCGAGGACCCTGCTGCTGAGAGCTATCAGAAGCTCGAGGGCAATACTGGCAATATGTCTCGTGTCGCCACAAGTGTAACAAGCCCTTGGATGCTGAGAATAATGGAGTGGTGGCGCGCTGATAGGTGCTGATGGTGAACTGAAAAGCTGTTGGTCGGAGTACTGCGACTGAGAGCCACGGCCACCGAAAGTACCATGAGAAACCTAAAGAGCTGACTGAAAGGGCCTCGGTGAATGGCCTCTCCCATAAGAATCCCTACCTCCAGATGAGGTACCACTGTATCTACCAGAATGTCGAGGCCTCTTATCCGACACATGTCCACCTCCCTATGCGAGGGCCATCTCAACTCGGCGGGCCGCATTGGCTGCCTCCTAAAAGGAAATATCACTACCAGCTCCCATAGCCATCTGAAGACAGATCAGCTGAATCAACCCATCAATAAATCTCTGAACCCTCTATCGCTCCGTGGGGAGTATCACAATAGCATGGCGTGCCAAGTCAACAAATCGAGTCTCATACTGTGTAACTGTCATGGAGCCCTGCTGGAGGCGCTCAAACTGCCTGCGAAGTGCCTCCCGCTGAGTGACTGGGAGAAACTTCTCCAAAAATAACTCTGCGAACTGATCTCATGTCAAAGCTGAAGACCCTGTTGGTCTAGATAGGCAAAAATCCCTCCACCAAGTCTTGGCGGATCCTGTAAGCCGAAAAATGGTAAAATCGACCCCATTGGTCTTCACTATCCCCGTGGTCCTAAGGATCTCATGACAGCTGAATAGGAAATCCTGTGGATCCTCTGATGAAGCATCGCTGAATGTGGTGGTGAAGAGCTTGGAGAAACGATCAAGTCTCCACAAGGCATCCGAAGACATAGCCGCTCCATCGCCGGCCTGAGCTGTAATACCTGGCTGAGCTGCCACAGCTGGCTGAACCTCTGGGACATGAGTCTGGGGTGCTACCTGCTCCGGAGTACGTGTAGTAGAAGTCTGAACCCCTCCTCCAGCCTGAGAAGTGGCTGGTGCTACTAGCAGTAAACCCGCTCTAGTGACACTCTCCATAAAGCCTGCCAATCTGACTAGAGCATTCTGAAGATCTGGGGTGACCATGACCCCTCCTGGACCTGAGCTGGGCCCAGTGGAGCTGCTGGGGCTGGAACCTCCTCATCATAGTCAATATGAGGCTCCACCTCTGGGACTGCTGCCCGAGGTTGAGCTCTGTCCCTGCCTCAGCCTCTGGCACGGCCTCGGCCTCTACCTCCCGCAGGAGCTGCTGCTGGGGGCTCGGGCTGCTGCGCGGTAGAAGAGGAAGCACGTGTTCTCGCCATCTGCGAAAGAATAGAGTAGAAAGACAATCTGTATTTGAGAAACAGAATCGCACGATAATAAAGAACAAAAGTAAAACTTTTCCTAAATCCGTAGCCTTTGGGGGATAAATACAGACGTCTACGTACCGATCCCTCAGACTCTACCAAGTTTGTCCGTGAGTAGCGAGACCTGTGAAACCTAAAGCTCTGATACCAACTTGTCACGACCTGGATTTCCCACCATCGGGAGTCGTGATGGCACCTACTAACGAAGCTAGGCCAGCCAAACTTTAAACATTCTCTGATAAATCTCAACAATATGAATAAACGGAAAACAATTAAATAAGAGCAGAAGACTTTAAGTTTAATAGAAAAATGAAATCAAAATGCGAAAGTTTAAAACATATCTCTACCCAAAATCTGATGTCACTAGCTCACGTACTACTAAAGAGTGCTACAAACAAGTCTGAAATGGAAATACAAAACGTATATCTCGGTGCAAAGAAAATAAACTAAACATAGAAAAAGGACTCTGGCCTGCGAACGCCAGGTAGGCTACCTCGAAGTCCCTGGGCTAAAGTCAGCTCCCGATCGAATAGGCTACTGCTGTGGTCCAAAAGCTGCTCCGGTGCCGTAATCTATGCAAAAAGCACAGAAGTGTAGCATCAGCACAACCGACCCCATGTGCTGGTAAGTGCCTGGCCTAACCCCGGCGAAGTAGTGACGAGGCTAGACAGGACCTACCTAAAACAACCCGTGCAGACATATATATATATATATATATATAGAGCAACGAAAATAACGACAGAGAATATCACTTAAAACGGGGAAGGGGCATGCTCGGGGGAGATACAGTGAAAACAGATCAGCGGATATAACAACAAAACTAACACAATACCTTAACTCATATATAAGTGGACGGCGCGTCATACGATCCTATTTATTAGTTTCCAAGTGGACGGCGTGCCACACGATCCCATTTATTAGTTTCTAAGTGGATGGCGTGCCACACGATCCCATTTATTAATTCATAGGTGGACGGCATGCCACGCAATCCCAAAATATATTTCATAAGTGGACGACATGCCACACGATCCCATATTATAATTTATAAGTGGACGGCGTGCCACACGATCCCATATCATAATGAATAACACAAATAATCTCTCTAAAAGAGGTCCCATTAGGGAAATTCAATAACATAACGAATAAACCCGGTAAGGGTACAACTAACAGCCCAAATATCCTGGCAAGGGAGCAACAACAATAATAAACCACGTGTCCCGACAAGGGAAGAGTCACCACACTTTCTCTGTTAATCACTTCTTTCCCAATTGTCAAATTCTAGTTCAAATCGATACTCCAATAATATACCAATCTAAATTCTTCCCCAATCGTTCACAAAATATGAAACTGAGCAATTAGACAAGAGAGATATTTCACAAAGTTCTATTCAAACACATCTAAGACCTACGGTCATGCTAGACTCCGGTGTATAGATAACCGTCACCATGCCTATACACCGTACGCATCATTTAGCAATTAGCAAATAATATCCTAATCCTATTCCCTCTAACCAAAGTTAGAACAAACACTTATCTCGATCCAAAAATAGCAATCAACTCTCCAATACCGCCTTTCCTCTACAATCCAACTCCGAAACAATGGTATCTAGACATAATCATTTCAATGGTATCAATAAAGATCCAAAAACAACATCCCATAGCCTAGAAATGAAGTCCCTAGCATTCTTCCAAAAATACCAAAATCCGACCCCGGGCCCGCATAGTCCAAACAAGAGGCTCGGACCAATATCCGTTCACCCATAACCCCACGAGTCCAAATATATAATTTGTTTCAAGATTCGACCCCAAATTGAGGTTGAAACACCCAAAATTCCCAAAGCCCTAGTTCTACCCAAAACTCTCATTTCCTACCTTGAATTCATGATTTAGGGCTAGGAAATTAGTAATTAGTGGAAGAAATTAAGAGGGGATGAAGTTATGAACACTTACCCAATAAGCTATGGAGGAAGGGGAGCTTGAATTTCGCCTATGGGGTGTTGGAGAAAGGAGTCCATGTGAAATAATGGCAAAATCCCGAAATGGGTTCTGTTTTTAAGCTTTAAAAATTCGCTGGGCAAAAATGCCCTTCGCGTTCGCGGGGAAAGGGTCACGTTCGCGAAGGGAAAGCTGGGGTCTGCATCACAATCGCGTGGGAGGAAATGCGAACGCGTAGAAGGAAAAGGCTGGGGTCCTGGGTTTACTCTACGCGAACACGTAGGTACATACGCGAACGCGATGAAGGGTGGGGTAATACTATGCGAACGCGAGGACAAGTTCGCGAACGCAATGAAGGAATTACTGGGGCCCTGAAGTTGTCTTACGTGTTCGCGAGGTTCAAGACGCGAACGCAAAGGGGGAAGAAGCAGAGCTACGCAAACGTAAGGGACTAATGCGAACGCGATGAAGAAAATCCCTGTGTAAAAATTACAGAAAATCTGCGAACTCTCTAAGTCCAAAACCACCCCGAACACCTCCGAAAACACCCCCTAGCCCTCGGGGCTCCTAACTAATCACACACACTAAGTCAACAACATCTTACGAACTTACTCGAGCGATCAAATCGCGAAAACAGCATCAAAATCAATGAATCAAGCCTCAAAACTCATGATTTTTCTTCTAAACTTCATAAACTTTCAAAATTGGAACTCATAGTCCGAAACACGTCAAACGACGTCCGATTTCGACCAAACTTCACAGAAAGCGCTTAAACAACATATACGACTTGTACCGGGCGTCGGAACCAAAATACGAGCCAAATACCATGGTCTTTTAATTAATTTTCATTTCTATTTTTCTTAATAATTTCAAAAAAATAATTTCTTTCAAAAATTCACTTCTCGGGCTCGGGACCTCGGATTTCGATTCCGGGAATATGTCCGGGTCCTATATTTTTCTACGGACCCTCAGGAACCGTCACATCATGGGTTCGGGTCCGGGTCTGTTTACCTAAAATGTTGACCGAAGTCAACTTTAACAATATTAATATTAAAATTCTTCAAATTTTTCACAGATTTTATATATTTCAACATAAAATCTTTTCGGCTACGCGTCCGGACTGTGCACGCAAATCAAGGCAACTATAAGTGAGGTTTTCAAGGCCTCGGAAGCACGGAAAAAGAGAAAAATCCGGTGATAACTCTTCGGGTCGTCACATTCTTCTTTAATTCATTATACACCTTCACACCTGTATCGTTGTAAATCAGGATCTGTGGCAAACCAATATTTGGGAGAAAGTTAATCTCTATTGTGTTTAACTCACTATCGATCCTAATCTGTTCCGAAATAGCTGCAACTAAATTGTTGTAGGTGAATGTCAACTCGATTATTACACAATTGCTGACGAAATTGATAAACTTGTTTTCTTCCCATTCACCACTATGAAGAACGTAAACCGGAAAAATCTCCATCAAACAAAAAATAAAAATCAAAATTGAAGCAAAAACTAAAATTGCGCTGATTTGCAACAAACAAATTTTACTTTTCGTGTTTGATTTGTTGTTAATTCAAGATGAAGAAGAAATTCTAGGGTTTTTGGAGCTGCATTCATGGGAAGATCTCGTTTTTGAAGTATTTGGGGAAGAAGATTGGAAAGAATCTGAGAAAATGCAGAAAATCCTGCTTTTTACTCCCAAAAAAACGAAATTAACGCTCCTTTTTCAAATATGGGTCTCTAATTTTTGGGCTACTAAATTGTAAATTGAAATATGTACTATAAAGTTGTAAAGGAGACAGCCCAATTATTTTAATATGAAACTTTCCCAAAAAAGAATTCCTGATCCATATGCAACGCCATCATAATCGTACGTACGTAGCACTTTTCATAATTTCATACTTTGAGCTATGAATAGTCAATCTTCGTTTGTACGATGTGTTTATACTCCCAAACTTTTGTTACATTTGGCATTCCCGTAATCAATATTTGACCAATTTATTTAGAATGATATTTAATGCAGATAAATATGTACAAGATCCCACGCTTCAAATAAAGTCTATTTGATGCATCGATTGTTCAACTTAAAAATAACAGAAGGTGGATCTGTTACGGAACATACCAATAAGTTTGATATAATATTAATTCAGTTGAGTTCTGTTAATATATATCTATTATTAAAAGAATAGTAAAAAATCATCTTCTTAAGCCAAGTGGCAGCCTTAAAATTAGCCACATATAACTATTAATTGATAACTAACTCAGCCATATGATATAACCAAAAAAATCCACACATAACTTACTTCTTAATTAATTAATAATACATAACTAAATCAAAATATTAGAAAATTTACTATATACCTATCTATTATTAAAAGAAGTTGAAAAATTCCTCTCCTTAAGTCAAGTGACAGTCTTAAAATTACCCACATATAACTATTAACTATTAACTATTAACTAATAACTAATTCAACTATATGGTATAACTAGAAAAAGCCACATATAACTTATTTCTTAATTAATTAATAATAAATAACTAAATTAAAATATTTAAAATCTATATAGTACTTAAAAATATTATTAATAAATTTAATAATTTTGAGTAATAATTTAAAATAAAATAAATATTTATATCACGATTAAAAAATCACATATTGATGTATATTATATTAAAGAATATAAATGTATAATGATATTAAATAACGAGAAAAGTTACACGAAACTATTAAATATTATATTACGTAACGTAATAGAAATAATTAAAAATTTAAAAATATTTAATATTTAATATTATAAATAAAATGGAAAGATGATTTGAACATGAGATTTGATTAAAGTTTAATTAGACAAAGAAAAATAACAATTGGATAACAAATTAATATTTTAAGAATGCAAAATAAATGTCTCACGTAGGTAATTTAGTAACGAAAACAAAAGTTAAATTTGTATCTAAACTAAAAGAGAAAGAAAACTTAATTGCACTTGATACAAAAATAATTATAAGAAAATACAATAGTTTAAAATGTAAAAATTAAATAACTTATGTATTAACATTTTAGACTAATTCAAAGCTATAACTTAAAATAAAATGTGATACTATATATTTGATTATTGGTAGAATATTAATAGAAAAAACTAATTAAAATTTCATAATAAGGGTAAAAATATACTAAAAAGATAAATTATAATTTAAATAATTCATATTTTTTATATTGACCATGCATACCACGGGTTCTAATACTAGTAACATTTGATGACGAAATCAGGGCGTTGATTCTACTATCATCTCTACCTGAAAGTTGGTTTGCAACAGTAACTGTGGTTAGCAGTTCATCGGGAAGTACCAAACTCAAATTGGATGATATCAAAGACTTGGTTGTAAGCGAAGATATTCACCAGAGAGAATCAAGTGATTCCCTAGGATATGCTTTTAATAACGAAAGCGGGGGGAGAAGCAGCCAAAGAGGACAGAGTCATGTTCGTGGCAGATCAAAGTCAAGGAGAAGATGGCAATCCAAAAATCGCAAGGACATTACTTGTTGGAATTACGATAAAAAGGGTCACTACAGTAGTCAATGTAGAGAACCAAAGAAAAAGATGGATGAAATTCAGCAAATGTAATTGCTGAACAAGTCAGTGATGTACTAATTTCGGACTGAGGAGCATCCTTTCAATCTACCTCATGCAAAGAATTATTGCATAATTATATTGCTGGAAAATTCAGAAAGGTTTATCCAGCAGAAGGTGAAATTTGGATATTGTCGGAAAAGTTGAAGTTCATATAAAGACTTCACCCAAACTACCATGTCGTGATGGCGCCTATCGTCGAACTAGATAAGCCGAGTCTTTAACATAAACAACTCGATATTTCAATTTAAATAAAACTTCAAGCTATTTAATAATAAAACTTCATAAGAAAATTTGAATAACAAAGTGTGGAAAGAAAAGCCTGACATCAGGTGTAACGACCCGATCGGTGCCTTTTTAGAACCCCGTTCCCCCAAATAAAACTTTCGGTGCTCGCTTTAACTAATTTACGACCCACGGGGATGGTTGGTTCGGGATTTAGAAGAGTTTGGATTGAAATATACACATTTAACCCCCAAAAGGCTAAGTTTGACTTTGGTCAATATTTTGGGCAAACGGGTCCGGATTCATACTTTGACGGTTTCGGAGGGTTAGCGGGAAAATATGGGACCTGCACGTATGCCCGAAATTAAATTCTGAGGTACGTATCTCGAGTAATAAATTTTTATTAGAAATTATTAATCTAAAATATTAAGGATTTAAAGAAACTAACTAATGATTGATTTCATGGGTATCAGGCTCGTATGTTGGTTCCGAAGTCCGGTACAAGTCCGAAATATCATTTAAGACCTACCCGTAAAATTTAGCGTCAATCCGAGTAGTTTAAGGGCGTTTTGGCCCGTTGGAGGAAAAATAAAAACTTGAAGTTCATAAGTTTGATTCATTTGGTTTTAGGGGGTGATTCCTAGCATTATTTTGGGTGTTCCGAAGGTTCGAGTAGGTCCATCTCATGATTTGAGACTTGTCGGTATGTTCAGGCGGTGCCCGGGAGCCCCGAGCGTCAATCGGACGAGGCTCGAGTGAAGTGGAAAGATTGGAGAAGTGCTGAAGGTTGCTGTTTCTGTCATAACCGCACCTACGGTTGCTGGACCACAGGTGCGAGACCGCAGATGCGGTCCTTGTATCGCAGAAGCGGCTCAGGCAAGCCAGGCTAGGAACAGCAGAAGTGGCTCCCAAGCCGTAGATGCAGCTCCGTGCATGCGACCTCCAGACCGCAGAAGCGGTCCCAGCCTTCTCTCCCCACTTCGTAGATGCGGTCATCTTCTCGCAGATGCGAAAATTACTAAACCAGTGAGGTTCATTTAGATGGGTTCTAAGCCATTTATCACTTATACACTTTTTCATTTGCAATTTTGGGAGCTTTGAAGAGAAGGCTTCCACTTAGCATTGTGAGGTAAGTTTATCATACCCATCCTTAGTTTAATACTCGCGTATTAGGTAGATTAAACACTAAAAATTAGGTAAAATTATGGGGTTAGAGCAAAAACCTAGGGTTTTAATAAAAGTTAGATTTAACCCTGAAATTGGCTATGGAATAAATTAAAATTATATATTATTGATCCTTAGGATGTAGAGAACAACTTCCTTCGAAAATATCGGAATTCGGGCACGTGGGTCCGTGGTCGGATTTTAGGAAAACTAGTGGTACGGGTTGGAAAATTTCTTAAATAGCTAGAATTTGATCTTGTGAGTCTATATTAACTAGTTCTTACTTCGTTTAACTAGTTTGGGATCGTTCTACTCCAAATTGAGGGCTTGGATTCGTTCTTTGAATTGGAAGCGTACTTTGGAGCGATATGAGTCTCCTTTCTAACCTTGTAATAGGGAATTGTCCCCTTAGGTATAATAATTGAATTAAGTACCATTATATGTGGGACCTACGTACGTACTAGGTGATGAGAGTTCGTGCGTAGCGGCTATTATATTATGTTCGGGTAGTCTAGGACCCATAAGCATGCTCTACGTGATATTCTCGTAACTTGATGAAAAATTCGAATTCATATAACTATTTTGATTAAGGTAATGAGACCAGTGAAGATACCTTATCCTGTTTGTTCTTTTAAAGGAGAGTATTGGGTGTTCCGATGAATAACCACTCCTCAGATATGTATAATTGTTTACCTAAGGATGAGCTTATTTATATTTGACCGCGTTGCATGGATGATTCACAAGTGGGGTAATAGATGCATCTATGGTTCAAGCCGTTCGACCCTCGGCAGTGCACAATTTATTTTTATGTTGGATCGGGCCGTACGTCCCATGGTGTTACTTGCATATGTTTTCCTTAGCATTTCTCGAAGGACTGAATTTCATATTTGCTTGAAATGTAGGTGATTATCCATGAAAATACTTGGGGAAGAACTGTTATGCCATGATCTTTTAAATGTTATTAACTTGTGCTATCCATGCTATTTATAAATTCTTCTCACATTATTTGACCCTAGTAAATGTCAAGTCGACCTCTTGTCTCTACTTCTTCGAGATTAGACGGGATACTTACTGGGTACATATTGTTTATGTACTCATACTATACTTCTGTACTTAATTGTACAGGGTCTGAGGTAGGTGTATCTGGCTATCAGTTCAGTGCGTAAATTAGAGCAAACTCGAGACTTCTACGGTGAGCTTCTTCTCTTCCATGCCGTTCAGCAGCCTAAAGAAGTCTTTCTTATGTATTTTTTTGCTGTCTATTCCATTTCGGACAATTGGATAGTATGATTCTTTTGTATATTTTACTAGTTGCCCATAACTTGTGATACCAGGTCTTAGAACACACATTGGTAGATAGTATTATTTTTGGGGCTGTATGATTTTCACTATTTTATTAACTGTTTCTGGTTTATTTTAACTTAAAGAATTATCCCAACTATTTTAGAGTAAAAGAAAATGAAGGATTAGTTAGTATTTTGTTTCCGCGTTGGCTTGCCCGACAATGGTGTTGGGCGCCATCACGACCTACTGTAAAAATGGGTCGTGACAACATGGTATCAGAGCTCTAGGTTCACGTAGCTCTCACAAGTCATAGGCAAACCTAATATAGTCTTGTAGATCGGTACGGAGACGTCTACATTTATCTTCGATAGGCTATAGGGTATTAGGAAGAACTACTCTTTATTTATTCCTATCGTGTAGTGGTTAGTATACTAAATTTCCCTCTTTTACTCTCTCACAGATGGTGAGGACACGCACGACTGATGTTCCAGACCCGGGCAGAGCTTCTCCCCTTGTTGCTCGAGGCCGAGATAGAGGCCGGGGGAGGGCACCGGCCCGTGGTAGCGGACGAGGGTGTCCCAGAGTTATTCTAATATTACCACCAGCAGATCCTGCAGGAGATCCTATTATTGAGGAGTAGGGCGAGGTGCCCGCAGCTGAGCCCACCCTGGCAGACTTTATGACAACACTGGGATTTTGGGAGGTTATGGGCAATATGCTTCGTTTCATGGATTTGATGACTCATGCTAGTTTATTTCTAGTAGATCCAGCTACCTCACAGGTAGGAGAGGGAGCACCGACCCCTACTGGTTAGGCTCCTGGGCATGCAGGCGCAGTGTATCAGACTCTGGGTGCACTACCTGCAGATGGGGGCCAGCCAGTTGCTGCAATGGCACCCTAGCCCAGACCAGCTGTGGACGGTGATCCGTAGAAGTTATTAGATAGATGGACTAGGCTTCACCCTCCTATCTCCGGGGGCGAGCGACATAAGGATGCCCAGGACTTTATCGACAGGTGCAGGGACAAACTGCATAATATGAGGATATTGGAGTCACATGGAATTGACTTCACTACTTTTCAGCTGGAGGGTAGGGTCCGTAGATGGTGGAAGTCCTATGTTCTTGGTAGGATAGCAGGTTCTCCTCTCCTCACTTAGGGTCAGTTCACACAGCTATTCCTAGACAGGTATATCCCACCCTCTGAGAGGGAAGAGCTATATCAATTTAAGCACCTTGAGCAGGGTCAGATGTCCGTGACCGACTATGATGCGGGGTTTTCTCAGTTGTCTTGCCATGCACTCATGATACTTCCCATAGATGTAGAGAGAGTACAGAGGTTTGTTGCAGGGTTGCACCCCGATATTCGAGCTAGCATGGCTCGAGAGGTAGAGATGGGTACTGAGTATCAGCTAGTAATGGAGATTGCTCGCAGGATTGAGGGTTATCGCCAGAGGAGTAGACAGCAGTTTCAGCAGGACAAGAGGGTCTAGCTTTCTGGAGAGTTTAGAGGCGCCCCAGCTAAGGGTAGGGGGCACACGGGGAGGGGTCAGTCCAACAGGCCCCCGTATTCAGCACCACCACCCCCTCGAGGCACTCCAGTGAGACCTTATTTTAGTGCGATGTCGGAGGGTTCTTACTGTCCGCCACCTAATCAGGGTTATTCCAGCGGGTATTCGGGTCATCAGGGTTCTCCCAGTGCTTACTTCAGTGCCATGCCAATGAGTTTATATCGCCCACCAACCATTCAGGGTCCTTCCGGTGGATATTCAGGACAACAAGCTCAGACTTCAGGGCAGAAGGCTATGGCATCAAGGGGGTGCTACGAGTGTGGAGATCTGGGTCACATAAAGAGGTCCTACCCCAGACTTAGGGGCAAGGCAGTACAGTAGGGTCAGCAGCCTGTGGTTTTACCACTGGCTGCCCCGCTACCTAGAGGTGGAGGGAAGACCGGTAGGGTTGTCCTAGAGGTGGAGGCCAAACAGGAAGAGGTCAGCCAACTACTGCTCAGCCAGGAGGAGGCCAGCCAGCTGGCACTCCAGCCAAATTCTATGCTCTCCCATCCAGGCCAGATGCATTGGCCTCAGATGTTGTCATCACAGGTATTATTTCCGTCCGCGGTAGGGATGCTTTGGTATTAATTAATACAGGGTCCACCTATTCATATGTATCATCTCTATTTGCTCGTTTACTAGTTATTCCTCCTGCACCTTTGAGCACTCCTGTTCATGTGTACACTCATGTGGGATATTTCGTGGCTGTAAACTGGATCTACCGGTCTTGTGTGGTTACATTCTGTGGTTTTGAGACTAGATCAGATCTCATGTTGCTTGCATGATTGACTTTGAGGTCATCCTGGGCATGGATTGGTTATCTCCATATCATACCGTCCCAGATTTCCATGCCAAGATTGTTTCACTACTGATGTTAGGGTTGCTGAGGTTGGAATGGAAGGGTTCCACTGTTGATACCCCTAGTTGGGTTATTTCTTTCTTGAAGGCTCAGAATATGGTCGGGAAGGGGTATTTGGCTTAACTAGCTTATGTTTAAGACACCACCGCAGAGTCTCCGATGATTGATTTAGTTCCCGTAGTTTGAGAGTTCACCAATGTGTTCCCTTCTGATCTTCTTGGCATGCCACCAGATCGTGATATTGATTTCTGTATCGGTTTGGCTCCAGGTACCCAGCCTATATCTATCCCATCATACCGTATGGCTACTAAGGAGTTAAAGCAGAAGCTTGAGCAGTTGTTAGCAAAAAGGTTTATTAGACCCAGTGTATCACCTTAGGGTGCACCGATGTTATTTGTGAAGAAGAAGGATGGGACTGTGCGGATGTGCATTGACTACCGCCAGTTGAACAAAGTCACCATCAAGAACAAGTATCTGTTGCCTCGTATCGATGATTTGTTCAACTAGTTGTAGGGTGTGAGAGTGTTCTCTAAGATAGACTTGAGGTCATGGTACCATCAGCTGAAGATTCGGGACTCGGACGTTCTGAAGACTGCATTCCGGACTAGGTACGGCCATTATGAGTTTTTGGTGATGTCCTTTGGCTTGACTAATGCCCTAACATCATTTATGTATTTGATGAACATAGTGTTCAGGCCTTATATTTATTCCTTCGTCATTTTCTTTATTGATGACATCTTGATATACTCACGTAGCTTGGAGGAGCACGAGCAACATCTGAGAGTGGTGCTTCAGACCTTCAAGAGAAGAAGCTATATGCTAAGTTCTCCAAGTGTGAGTTTTGGATAGAGTCAGTGGCATTATTAGGACATATTATATCAGGAGAGGGTATTAAGGTGAATCCCAAGAAGATTGAGGCAGTTCAGAGTTGGCCACGCCCTACTTCGGTGACTGAGATTAGGAGTTTCCTGGGGGTAGCAGGTTATTAAAGATAATTTGTGCAGGGCTTTTCATCTATTGCGTCACCTCTGACTAGATTGACCCAGAAGGATGCTCATTTCCATTGGTCCGATGATTGCGAGGCAAGCTTCCAAAAGCTCAAGACAGCCTTGACTACAACACCAGTCCTTGTGTTGCATTCCAGTTCAGGGATGTATACAGTGTATTGTGACACTTCGCGCATTGGCTTGGTTTGTGTATTGATGCAAGAGGGGCGAGTTATTGCATATGCCTCCTGTCAGCTGAAGATTCATGAGAAAAATTATCTTGTGCACGATTTGGATTTGGCGGCGATTGTTCATGCTCTTAAGATATGGAGGCACTATCTGTACGGGGCTTCATGCGAGGTTTATACTGATCATCGCAGCTTGCAGCATTTGTTCAAGCAGAGGGACCTTAATTTGAGGTAGCGCAGGTGGATCGAGTTATTGAAGAATTATGACATCACCATTCTTTATCATCCAGCCAAGGCGAACGTGGTCGCGGATGCCTTAAGCAGGAAGGCAGAGAGTATGGGTAGCTTGGCATTCATTCTAGCAGAGGAGAGGCCACTAGCTTGGGACATTCAGTCCTTGGCTAATAAACTAGTGAGTTTGGATATTTCGGAGCCCAGCCGGGTTCTTTCATGCATGGTTGCTCAGTCTTTATTACTGGGGGAGATAAAGGACCAACAGTTCGATGATCCACATCTGGTGGTTCTCAGAGAGAGGGTGCTTCAGGGAGGTGCCAAGGAGGTTTCTATTGGCGAGGATGGTATTTTTACGGCTCCAGGGTCATGTATGTGTTCCTAATGTTGATGGTCCGAGGTAGAGGATACTAGAGGAGGCACACAGTTCGCGGTATTCCATCCACCCAGGGGCTATGAAGATGTATCGTGACTAGAGGCATCATTACTGGTGGCGGAGGATGAAGAAAGACACAGTGGAGTATGTGGCTAGGTGTTTGAATTGCCAGCAGGTCAAGTATGAACATCAGAGACCGGGTGGCCTACTGCAGCAGATGCCTATACCAGAATGGAAGTGGGAGCGCATTACCATAGATTTCATAGTCGGGTTGCCGCGGACCTTGCAGAAGTTTGATTCAGTATGGGTCATCGTTGATAGGTTGACCAAGTCGGCCCATTTTATTCTAGTGGTGACTACTTATACAGCAGAGAGGTATGCTCGGATTTATATTCGGGAGATAGTTCGATTGCACGGTGTGACTATTTCCATTATATCAGATAGAGGCCCTCAGTTCACTTCCCAGTTATGGAGAGTCGTTCAGAGTGAGTTGGGAACCTGTGTATAGCTTAGCACAACATTCCATCCTTAGACCGACGGGCAGTCCGAGCAGACGATTCAAATTTTGGAGGATATGCTTAGAGCCTGTGTGATTGACTTTGGAGGGAAGTAGGACCAGTTCTTTCCCTTGGCGGAGTTTGCATACAACAACAGCTATCAGTCCAGCATAGAGATGGCTCCATACGAGGCTTTATATGGTCGCCGTTGTCGTTCTCCTATCGGGTGGTTTGAGCCTGGTGAGGCTAAGCTATATGGTACAGATTTGGTACATGATGCCTTGGGTAAGGTAAGGTTGATTCAGGAGAGGCTTCGCACAACTCAGTCCAGACAGAAGAGTTATACGGATCAGAAGGCGCGTGATGTATCATTCATGGTTGGCGAGAAAGTTCTCTTCAAAGTCTCGCCAATGAAGGGTATTATGAGGTTCGGGAAGAAGGCCAAGTTGAGCCCAAGATTTATTGGCCCCTTTGAGGTGTTGAGACGAGTGGGGAGGTTGCCTATGAGCTTGCTTTACCCCCAGCTTATCGGGGGTCCATCTGGTTTTTCATGTATCGATGCTTCGGAAGTATCATCCCGACCTATCCCATATGTTAGACTTCAGTACTATTCAGCTGGATGAGAGTTTGGGGTATGAGGAGGATCCAATTGCTATCATTGTTAGGTAGGATCGACAGTTGAGGTCCAAGAGGATTTCTGCAATAAGGGTCCAGTGGAGGGGCAAACCAGTCGAGCAGGCGACTTGGCAGTCCGAGGAGGACATGCGGAGCAGATACCCGCATCTATTTAGCACTTCAGGTACCTTTTTATATCCGTTCGAGGACGAATATTTGTTTAAAAGGTGGAGCATGTAACGACCCAACCGGTCGTTTGCCTTTTTAGAACCCTGTTCCCCCAAATAAAACTCCCAGTGCTTGCTTTAACTAATTTACGACCCACGGTGATGGTTGGTTCGGAATTTAGAAAAGTTTGGATTGAAATATACACATTTAACTCTTTAGGATTTTCTTAAAAGGCTAAGTTTGACTTTGATCAATATTTTGGGAAAACGGGCTCGGATTCGTGTTTTAACGGTTTCGGAGGGTCTGCGGGAAAATATAGGACGTGGGCGTATGTCCGAAATCGAATTTCGAGGTCCCTAGCCCGAGTAATGAATTTTAATTAGAAATTGTTAATCTAAAATATTAAGGATTTAAAAAAACTAACTAATGATTGATTTCATGGGTATCGGGATCGTATGTTTGGTTCCTAAGACCGGTACAAGTCCGAAATATCATTTAAGACCTACCCGCAAAATTTGGCATCAATCCAAGTAGTTTAAGGGCATTTTGGCCCGTTAGAGGAAAAATTAAGAACTTGAAGTTCATAAGTTTGATTTATTTGGTTTTAGGGGGTGATTCCTAGATTTAGTGTTGTTTAGGGTGTTCCGAAGGTTCGAGTAGGTCCATCTCATGATTTCAGACTTGTTGGTATGTTCGGGCGGGGCCCGAGAGCCCCAAGCGTCAATCGGACGAGGCTCGAGTGAAATGGAAAAATTAGAGAAGTGCTGAAGGTTGCTGCTTCTGTCATAACCGCACCTACGGTTGTTGGACCGCATGTGCGAAACCGCAGATGAGGTCCTTATATCACAGAAGCGGCTCAGGAAAGCCAGGCCAGGAACCGCAGAAGCGGCTCCCAAGCCGCAGATACGGCTCCACACATGCAGCCTCTAGACCGCAGAAGCGGTCCCAGCCTTCTCTCCCCACTTCATAGATGTGGTCATCTTCTCGTAGATACGGGACCGCAAATGCGGAAATCACTGAACAAATGAGGTCCATTTAGACGGGTTCTAAGCCATTTTTATCACTTATACACTTTTCCATTGGCGATTTTTTGAGCTTTGGAGAGAAAACTTCCACTTAGCATTGTGAGGTAATTTTATCCCACCCATCCTTAGTTTAATACTTGCGTATTAGGTAGATTAAACATTAGAAATTAGGTAAAATCATGGGGTTAGTGCAAAAACCTAGGGTTTTAAAAAAAATTAGATTTAACCCCGAAATTGGCTATGGAATAAATTAAAAATCATATATTTTTTATCCTTAGGATGCATAGAACAACTTCCTTCGAAAAATGTCGGCATCCGGGTGCGTGGGCCCGGGGTCGGATTTTAGGAAAACTTGTGTTAAGGGTTGGAAAATTTCTTAAATAGCTAGAATTCAATCTTGTGAGTCTATATTGAATAGTTCTTACTTCGTTTAACCAGTTTGGGATCGTTCGGCTCCGAATTGAGGGCTTGGACTCGATCTTTGAATTGGAAGCGCACTTTGGAGCGAGGTGAGTCTCCTTTCTAACCTTATAAGAGGGAGTTATCCCCTTAGGTATAATAATTGAATTAATTGCCATTATATACGGGGCCTATGTACGTACTAGGTGACGAGAGTCCATGCTTAGTGGCTATTATGTTAAGTTCGGGTAGTCTAGGACCCATAAGCATGCTCTACGTGATATTCTCGTAACTTGATGATAAATTCAGATTCGTATAACTATTTTGATTAAGGTTATGAGACTAGTGAAGAGACCTTATCCTGTTTGTTCTTTTAAAGGAGAGTATTGGGTGCTCCGATGAATGACCACTCCTCAGATATATGTATAATTGTTTACCTAAGTATGAGCTTATTTATATTTGACCGCGTCGCATGGATGATTCACGAGTGAGGTAATAGATGCATCTATGGTTCGAGCCGTTCGACCCTCGGCAGTGCACAATTTATTTTTATGTTGGATCGGGCCGTACGTCCCACGGTGTTACTTGCATATGTTTTCCTTAGCATTTCTCTAAGGATTGAATTTCATATCTGCTTGAAATATAGGTGATTATCCATGAAAATACTTGGGGAAGAACTGTTATGCCATGATCTTTTAAATATTATTAACTTGTGCTATCCATGCTATTTATAAATTCGTCTCACATTATTTGGCCCTAGTAAGTGTCAATGTCGACCTCTCGTCTCTACTTCTTCGAGATTAGACGGGATATTTACTGTGTATGTATTGTTTATGTACTCATACTACACTTCTATACTTAATTATACAGGGTCTGAGGTAGGTGTATCTGACTATCAGTCTGGTGTGTAAATCTGAGCGGACTCGAGACTTCTACGGTGAGCTGCTTCTCTTCCATGCCGTTCAGCAGCCTGAAGAAGTCTTTCTTATGTATTTTTTGCTGTCTATTCCTTTTCAGATAGTAGGATAGTATGATTCTTTTATATATTCTACTAGTTGCGCACAACTTGTAACACCTGGTCTTGGCACACACATTGGTAGACAATATTATTTTTGGGGTTGTATCATTTTCACTATTTTATTAAACATTTCTGGTTTATTTCAACTTAAAGAATTATCCCGACTATTTCAGAGTAAAAGAAAATGAATGATTAGTTAGTATTTTGTTTTCGTGTTGGCTTGCCCGACAATGGTGTTGGGCTCCATCACGACCTACTATGGAAATGGGGCGTGACATCAGGGTGTCATTGGTCATGAGCATCTACTAAACACCGTCTGAAGATACTGAGACTAACATAGTCTGGAAATGTAACTACAAAATAAAATGTAGGAAGATAGGAGGGAGAAGAATACGACTGAGATCGCCAGCAGCTACTTTGCCAACTTCGAGAAGAATCTACAGCTGGACTAGTCAACAGCTACTACCGGGTCCCCATGCACCTGGATCTGCACACAAGGTGCAGGGAGTAACGCGAGTACGCCAACTCATTAAGTAACCAAAGTAAATAAACACTGAGAAGCAGTGACGAGAAATAGATCATCGTAAGTTCATACCAGGAAATCTCAGTAAACATATAACAAGCTTTTAAAAGCAGAGTTTGAATCAAATCGTTTCGTTTAAACTCAGTTTTAGAAAAATCTTTTGAAGATATTTTTCAACTGTTCCCAAACAGAGACTCAGTGCAACAGTAAGCAAAATGATGAAATTGTTAACAGCCCATCGGGCAAAAACATCGCTCATAAGAAGCCCCTCGGGCAGAACATCACTCATATACAGCCCCTCGGGAAAACCTCACAGCCACTCGTATACAACCCATCGGACATACATCACCATCACTCACAATTAGGGTACATGCACTCAATGGGGGTGTGCAGACTCCGAAGGGGCTCCTTCAGCCCAAACGCTATAACAAGCCACCTCGTGACATAAATCAATCAGGCCCTCGGCATCACTCAATCATGAATTAGTAACAACATGCTGCAGCGTGCAGTCCGATCCCATAAATATCCTCACAAATCAGGCCCTCTGCCTCCTCAGTCATACACCTCTCAAGCCACTCGGGCTATCAGTAAAACAGGATGCTCAACCCAAAATAACATTGTATATGCATCAAAATAGAGAAATAAAGACTAAGTTATAACTTCAAAAAGTATAACATGACTGAGTATATATTTTCAACCAAAAATAGTGAGAGGATAATAAGAAAATAAAGGCCCCTAAGGGTCCAAACAGCTTTTGCACAAGGCCCAATATGGCACACAGCCCAATTTACAGAAAATCTTTCTAAAATACATAAGTATCATATAGTTTCTACCAAATACGTAACTTATAGTTGCTACGGGATGGACCAAGCTACAATCCCCAATGGTGCATGCCCACGCGCCCCACCTAGCATGTGTGTCACCTCAAAATAGTAGAACGACACAAAATCCGGGGTTTCATACCCTCAGGACTAGATTTAATATCGTTACTTATCTCAAACCGGTCAAATCCCTACTCCACGATGCTTTTGCCCCTCGAGTTAGCCCCCAATCGCTCCGAATCTTTCACAACCAGAACAATACTATCAATATACACTAATGGAATGAATTCCACAAGAAAAACTATCAAATTAGGCACACATCTCGAAATCCTCTCAACCTCGGCCCCCGGGATCACGTCCCGAAATCCGACAAAAATTATAAAACTAGAAAGCCCTTTCACTCACGAGTCCATACATACAAGATTTATCAAAATCCGACTTCATTTGACCCCTCAAATCCTCAATCAAACTCTCCAAAATTCCAAGCCCTAACCCCTCATTTTCACATTTAATCACCACTAATTACACGATTAAACAACGGGAAATTACCATAAACACGGGTATTAGGGCTCAAATTACTTACCTAAATGAAAACCCCCTTAAATCCCTCTTAAAATTGGTCCCAAAAGCTCCAAAATCGGATAAAATTGGTGAAGAATAACCCAAAATTCGCGAAGGATTCAATTTATATCTTCTGCCTAGGCTTCTCAAACATGCGGCCTATTTCTCGCGCTTGCGAGACCGCACCTGCGGGTCAAGGTGCCGTACCTGCAAACTTCACTTAACTCACCAACTTCCGCACCTGCGGGCTCGCAGGTGCGGCCAATCCTGCGCACCTGCGCCAAATTTCGCATCTGCGGTTCACTTCCTGCATCTGCGATCATTGCACCTGCGATTCCCACTCCGCAGGTGCGGAAACATCAGAAGCAGCAACTTCAGCTGCCTTATTCCACTTCCCAACTCTCCGTCAACCATCCAAATTCATCCCGAGGCCCTCGGGACCCTAACCAAAAATACCAACCAATCACATATCAACATAAAAACTTAGTCGAACCTTCGAAACACTCAAAATAACATCAAAATACCAAGTTACCCTCGGATTCAAGCCTAAGAACTAAACTTCCAAATTGCGAAAATGGCACCAAAACCTACTAAATCACCTCCGAATTACCCAAAATTTTGCATACACATTACAAATGACACTACAAACCTACTCCAACTTCCGAAATCCCATTCCGACCCTAATATCAATTTTTCAACTACTGATCAAAATCGCCCAAATTTCCAATTTCACCAATTCAAGCCAAATTCTACCACAAACCTTCAAATTACATTTCAGACGTGCTCCCAAGTCCAAAATCACCTAACGGATTTAACCAAATCATAAAAATCCAATTCGAAGATTGTTTACCCATAAGTCAATATCCAATTGACTTTTCCAACTTAAGCTTCTAAATAGGAGACTAAGTGTCTCATCTCACATCGAAACCACTCGGGACCTGAACCAACCAACATGATACGATGAAATAAAGCAAAAGAACACATAAAGAAGCAGAAATGGGAAATCAGGGCTATAATTCACGAAACGATCGGACAGGTTGTTACAAGAATTAAAACCAGAAACAGAGATAGAATCATATGTCGAACCACAACTGTGCCCCGGACTTGAATCTAATTTGGGGTCAATTACTCCTGAACCTACATTGAGGAGATCTAAAAGAGTCACAAATGCTCCAGATAGGTTAACTCTCTCTCTCTCTCAACTTTACTTCTGATTGATGTTGGAGAACCAGAGCATTTTGTTGAAGCAATACAGGTAATAAACTTTGATAAGTGGAAGTTATCTATGAAAGAATAGATGAATTCTCTTCAAAAGAATAAAACATGGAAATTTATAGAGTTAACAAAAGGAAAGAAGGCATTGCAGAACAAGTGGGTGTATAGGGTTAGGGAAGAGAATGACGGTTAGAAAAGATACAAAGCACGATTAGTAGTAAAAGAATTTCAGCTGAAAGAAGGAATTGACTACAACGAGATCTTCTCTCTTGTAGTCAAATTAACTACTATCAGGTTGGTGTTAAGTATTGTAGCTGCAGAAAATTTGCATTTGGAGCAGCTAGATATTAAAACTGCTTTCTTGTATGGTGACTTTGAAAAAGACATCTATATGAAGCAACCTGAAGGTTTTCAAGTTTTTGGTAAAGAAAACCTTATGTGTAAGTTGAAAAAGAGTTTGTACGGTTTGAAACAAGCTCCCTGACAATGGTACAAGAAATTTGATGGATTCATGCATAACAACAGTTTCACACGATGTGAAATGGACCATTATTGTTATACCAAAATATTTGATGAATCATATATCATTTTACTATTGTACGCTGATGATATGCTAATTGAAGGATCTAGCATAAATGAAATCAATAGGGTTAAGCGATAGTTGGCAGAGGAGTTTGAGATGAAAGACCTAGGACCAACTAAGCAAATGCCGGGGATGAGAATTAGTCGATACATGTGTGACCTTAAAGCTATTTCAAGAGAAGTACATGCAAAAGGTACTAAGCAGGTTCAATATTCATGATGCAAAGACCAGAAATACTCCACTAGGAATCCACCTCAATCTGTCTAAGGAGAAATCACTAAATATAGATTAAAAAAAGGTATATGTCGAAGGTACCATATGCTTCAGCAGTAGAAAGCTTGATGTATGCTATAGTGTGTACCAGACATGACATAGTCCATGCAGTCAGAGTTGTTAGTCGTTACATGCCAAATCCTGGAAAGGAACACTGTGAAGAAATTAAATGGATCTTGCAATACCTCAAAGGCACTTCAGGTATGGCACTTTGCTTTAGAAAGAGTAATATTATTTTACAAGGGTTTTCTGATTTAAACCTAGGTGGTGATTTGGATAGTCGAAAAAGTACCACAGGCTACGTATTCATTTTGGGTGGTACAACTATTAGTTGGATGTCCCAGCTTCAGAAAAGTGTTGCTCTATCTACAATTGAAGCAGAGCATATGGTGAGCTCAGAGATGCGAAAGAGATGATATGGCTTAAGAACTTTCTGGAAGAGTTAGGGCAAGAAGAATGATGATTGTGAACTCTTCAATGAAAGCCAAAGTGCAATTCATCTTGCCAAAAATCTAGTGTTTCATGCAAAATCGAAACACATCCAGCTGAGGTATCATCATATTCGAGGGTTGATGGAAGATGGAACTCAGTCCCTTAAGAAGATACCGGGATCGAAGAACCCGACAGACATGTTAACCAAAGTAGTTGGCGTTGATAAGCTGCTGTGTATTGCCTCAGTGGGCCTTCAAAATTAAATATGTGAAGGTGCACATAAAGACATGTAATAGTTCTTTTGATATATATGGGTTTGTGGGGCAGATTGAAAGGAACAAATCCAATTGTAAAATGAACAGTGACAGAAAGAATAAAAGGTCAAAGAAATACTTAATGAAGAAGGAGAACTATATGCAAAAGGAAAAGAAAGAAATGTATGATGCACCAAAAGTCAGCAGCAGTGTGAGGAAAGAAGAAAACACATGAGTTAATATTGACGCATGAAAGAAAAGAAACAATGTTCATATTCTGATATTTTTCTATAAATAGACATCCCTTTCTATAGTTGTAAATCATCTTCACATTCTTCTTTCTCTCTCAATATCAAGTGGTTGTGGAGTAGACAAAATTTGCTGAACTACGTAAATATCGTTTTTTCTTGTCTTGTGTAATTTATTGTTTTGCTCTTTTAAATATTTTTTCACTTCTATTAGCTTGACACGCTTCCCAATAATTTTACGAAATTATAGAGGCTCAAATTGCTTTGGATTTGGCCTTTTAGTCATCTCTTCGATCAAATAGCTCTATATCCTACATTTTTCTTTAGTTTCTTTTATGAACTTCACTGGTTGTCGTACATCCTTCTATATTCTTTTTATTCGAATTGGATTTATTTTCGCTTCGTTAGGAGGCTCGAGGATGATTATGGTCCTTGCGTAAGGCACTAATCGCACTTCTTTTTTCACATTGAAAATACTACATCTTAATTTTTCCATTTCTACATAATATTAAATTTCTTTAAAAGACATTGACCAAAGAGTTATATCTTTGATTCTAGACATATGAAAAATGACCCATGTTTTGAATCGATGAAAAGATTTTCTTTCTAACTTCTGGGAAAATCTTAAACAAGACTAGACTAGACGACTTCTACAGAAGGGACGAAAAGTTGCATACTTTTTTCTTTTTCTCTTTTCAGTTTCTACACAAACGTAATAAAAATTCGTGATTCTATCTTGTCACCAACTTTGAGTTCAATGACAAAAAGACAAAAAGATCAATTTATCATCTATAGTATTTAGTACTCCAGCTCCTATTCTCATTTATTTGTCACATTTCGCTTCTTGAGAAGAAAAGTACATAAATTTTGACCAACAATTTTTATATGTGCTTTTTCACTATATTATAGTACATTTCGTATAGTTTTTGAATATTTAAATTTTAATTTTAAAATTTTATGATAATCTTATTCAATTTTGTCAATTTTATGAATCTGAGATCGATAACCAGAGAGAAGAAATGAAGAAGAGAGAAAGAAGCAATTCTCATTAATGTGCAAAGTCTAAATAATGTTATTACAATCTACAGTAATAAACGCCTAATTTCAGTGATAACCGCCTAACTACTAACTATGGTTAACTAACTACTAACTATGATTAACGATTAATTACTAAATACAGTTAAGTTAACCTGGGTCATGACCATTATATGGCTCATTACCCCCCTCAAGCTAGGAATAATGAAGATGTTCTTAAGGCCTAGCTTGGATAGTAAGTGAGAATGTTGAACACTACTCAAGCCTTTGGTTAGGATATCAGCAGGTTGATCAGCAGACTTCAAGTAGACAATGTGAACCAAGACCAGATGAACCTTCTCACGAATAAAATGATAATCAATGTCAATGTGCTTTGTTCGTTCATGAAACACAGGATTGGTAGCAATTTGTATAGCTGATTTACTGTCACAATGAAGGGGAACTGGGAGTGTGAGATTGGCTCTCAATTCAGCAAATAAGCCAACTAGCCAAACAATTTCTGCAACTGTGGAAGCCAAACTTCGATATTCTGCCTCAACTGAACTTCTTGAAATAGTATTTTGCTTCTTGGACTTCCATGAGATGAGGGAATTACCAAACTGCACTAAATAGCCAGTGATTGATCTCCTTGTATTAGGACATGTAGCCCAATCAGCATCACAGTAGGTTGTCAACTGAGTAGAAGCTGCAACTGACATAAGAATTCCAAGCCCTGGACTCTGCTTGATATATCTAACCACCCTTTAAGCATCTTCCATGTGAGAATATTTGGGAGCTTGCATGAACTGGCTTAATGACTGCATAGCAAAAAAGATGTCAGACCTTGTAATCTTCAAATAAAGTAATCTGCCTATCAGTCTTTGATAAGCACCAGGATCCTCAAGCGGGTTGTCATCCTTGAGGCCTAAATGATTATCATAAGACACTGTTGTGAGCTTCTAATTGACCTCAATAGGAGCATGAAATGGCTTGGACTCTTCTAGACCAACATCTGAAATGAGTTCAAGTGCATACTTCCTTTGGTGTAGCAAGATGCCTTCCTTGTTCCTGGCAAACTTAATTCCCAGAAAGTACCTCAACTCTCCAAGATCCTTGATCTTAGAATTATGATGCAAAATTTGCTTAGTACTTGAAATAAGATCATCATTATCCCCAGTAATTAAAAGATCATCAACATAGACTAATACAATCACAATATGAGAGTCTTGTTTCTTAGTAAACAAAGAATAATCAAAATGACTTTGCTTGAATCCTGAACCGAGTAGTGCTGTGGTGAGTTTAATATTCCATTGTCTTGAAGCTTGCTTAAGCCCATAGAGTGACTTGAGCAATCTACAGACCTGTGTCTTCCCTTGTGTAGGAGAAAAACCTTGAGGTAAAGTCATGTATACCTCTTCTTCCAAATCCCTTTACAAGAAGGCATTATAAACATCCATTTGATATAGTGTCCAACCTCTGGCAGCTGCTATGGATACAACTGACCTGACAGTGACCATTTTTACAACAGGTAAAAAAGTTTCATGATAATCCAGTCCCTCCTATTGACTGTACCTCTTTGCTACTAATCTAGACTTATACCTCTCAACCTCTCCAGTGGATGTGTACTTGATTTTGTACATCCACTTGCATCCAATTGCACTTTTGTTTGGAGGAAATGACACTACCTCCCATATCTTGTTGTCCTCCAATGCTTGAATTTCTGCTTGCATAGCTTCAATCCACTTCACATCTTTGGATGCCTCATAATAAGAAGTCGTTTCAACTTCAGAGGACAATTGAGTGATGTAAGCTTGATATGAGGCAGACAATCATGTGTACTGAATAAAGTTGCCAATAGGATATTGGCAATATGCTGCATGAGAAGAGTTAGGCTTCTGTATTGGCCCAACATAATCATTTAGCCAAATAGGAGGCTTTGAAGTTCTCCCTGATCTCCTTAATTCACCGGCCTTAGTCTCATGTTGTCCTGTAGTTGATACCTCTATATGTGGTAGAGAATGAGAGTCCAAAGGTGGATTAATGTTTGTAGGAATAGATTCTACAGGTGCAAGAGATGCGGAAGAGTGTGGATCATTCTTGTCACTGATAGTAGAGGGCAAAACAATGGGAGGCTAATCTGGATAAGGATCAACCTTCTGAAATTCATCTTCAAAGAGAGAAAAGTCTTGATGAAGACCTTGAAATGGATACATATCTTCATGAAATATCACATCCCTACTGACAAAGAGTGTCTTGTGCTCAATATAATACAACCTATATCCCTTTTGCATGCTTGCATATCCCAGAAACACTGATCTTATAGACCTAACTGCAAATTTGTCACCTCTTGGTAACCTTGCTGCAAAACACAAGCACCATATAATTTTCATATGTGACAATGCAGGCTGTCTCCCATAAAATAACTCAAAAGGTGACTTGTTCCCTAGTATCGCGGAGGGAATTCTATTTATTATATACACAGTTGCATCTACACAAGCACCCCAAAAACTCACTAGCAAGTGCCCCTGAAATCTGATGGCCCTTGCAGTCTCCAGAACATGTCTATGTATCCTTTCCACCACTCTATTTTGTTGAGGAGTGTGTGGAAAGGAACTTTGATGTATAATTCCATGCATTTGGAACAATGTTGCACAATTATGGTTGAAGAATTCAGAACCATTGTCTGACCTAAAACACTTGATCATTTTACCAAACTGAGTTTTTACCATAACAATAAAAATTTTCAATGTTGTAATAACATCAGACTTAATATGTAAGAAGAAAATCCAAATCCACCTAGAGTGATCATCAACTATTGTGAGAAAATATCTCTTTCCATTATATGTAGGGACTTTATATGGTCCCCAAACATCCATGTGTATCAAATCAGATACATTCTCTACTCTACTGTTACTGATTGGAAAAGAAGTCCTACCTTGCCTAGCTAAAGGACAAATGTCACAAGGACTTATTTCTGCTCTACTGCTACTATGTATACTAGGGATTTTCTTAAGAACTTGAATTGGAACATGTCCCATTCTCTTGTGCCATAGCTCAACTTCATTCCTGTGGGCAATCATCACCAATGACCTAGTTTTATTCTTGTTTCTCCTTTGTGAATGCAGCACATACAATCCTTCTTCTTCCTTACCAATCTCCTTCCCCCTCCCAGTGAAGAGATCCTGAAATATGCAGAAATTTGGAAAAAATGCAGCACAACAGTTTAAAGCTTTTGTCAGTTGAGACACAGACAAGAGATTAAACTTGAAAGCTGTTACACACAAGACATTGTTAACAGTATCACTTCCATCTAATTGACAACTACCAACATGTAACACCTTAGTAGACTCTCCAGTAGGGAGCTGTACATTTCCTGCATTACCTACTAATAATTTTTCAAGCAGAAGTTGTTGATTACCAACTATATGATTAGTAGCTCCAGTATCTACTATCCATTTCTCATCAGTATTTGGTTCATAAGAAACATTACCTGCCATGTGTGCACTGGCAGATGATTCAGAGAGTGATGCCTTGTTCAATAGGCTTAGAATCTGACCATATTGCTCAGGATTGAACATTTGCATAGGCCCCAAACTTTGTTGCCCCTGATGATTATGTGGTTCAGTAGTGAATCCCTGCATAGGTCCCAAATGTTTCTCTTGTATCATCATGACTGATGAAGATAACTGGTTTGTTACTTGAACTTCCAACCATATTAGCTCGTTTTTTAGGCTTAAAATCTGCAGGATACCCTATCAGCTTGTAACAATTGGCCCTTAAATGTCCCTTCATATTGCAGTAATCACACTTCATCAGCTTGTAACATTCCTCCTTAGTATGCCCTTTTAACTGACAGAAATCACATTCAACATTGAAATTCCTTCTTTATTTTTGACCAATCTTAGAGCTGAACAAGGCAGTAGGATCAATAGACTTAGAACTATAACTGCCACCTGCTACTAGTTTTTGACTTTCATCTTAAAGAATCATAGCATAGGCTTGATTAATAGTTGGAATTTTAGATTTCATTATGATTTGGCTACGGGCTTGACTGAAGATTAAAAATTGCCACAAATGTTGATACTCCTGTCGTTCAATGAATTTCTTCGACTTATTAAACATGGGAAGGCATAATCGAATCATATTCATCACATAAATCCTTCAATTTCGAGTAGTAGATTGAAACAGATGATGTACCTTGTGTTAATGAAAAAATATCCCCGTGTAAGCAGTACATTCTCGATGCAGTGACCTTATCAAATCATTCCTTGAGATCCGACCAAATTGCATATGCACTTGACCGAAATAATACTCCACTTAGCAAATCGCGACTCACATTGTGCATTATCCACGACTTCACAACAGCATTGCATCGATCCCAAATATTTGCATGAGTGTCTCCGTAAGTGTCACGCGTCACTGAACCATCAACAAACCCTAATTTGTTCTGTGTTAGTAACGAAACCTCCATTGCTTGGCTCTAGATCATGTAATTTTCCATTCCTTGTAGCTGAAAACAAAGTGACAATACCCCGGGTGTATCCAATGGGTGCAAATACAGTGGATGATTATGATCTATCATCATTGTCGATTGATTAGTTACTATCATGACCCAAATCCACTACGGGTCGTGATGGCGCCAGACACCTCTGTCAGGCCAGCCAACTAACTCATCAATTAATTCTTTTTTAATACTTCTGAAAATCTTAGGTTTTTCCTTCCAATTTTCATAAATATAAGATCACTTCATGGATTCAAATTTAAATAATAACAGTCAGCACAAAGTTTTACTGAAACCATCCTAGAAACCCGGTGTCACAAGTGCATGAGCAACTACTGGCAATGATATAAATACAACACAACACCTGTCCAGAAAACAATGGACAGAAAAGAAATACAATTACTAGGAAGGGACTTTAAAAGCTGCGGGCCACCTTGAATACTACAACTCACCTAGTCCCCGAATCGTCCATGCTGCTGCGCCCAGTAGGCCGCTAAAGTATCATGTACCTGTGCAACAAAAATGCACAGAAGTGTAGTATGAGTACGTAATCAATGTGTACTCAGTGAGTGTCCCGCCTAATCCCGAAGGGGTAGAGACGAGATGGTCAACTTTGACACACTCTAACAGGTCCAATGATCATTTATCCTCAATACACATATTAAACCGTGGATTTATTCTTTATAGACATGATTCTAATCCAAATAGAGGAAACGAATAAACACGTAGTTCTTTCATAGGAAAAGTTCCCGAATTTCTCTTTAACACATAATCCAAATATATTTAAGCCACAAAAAGGCAATAATAACTTAATTAAGTTCAGGCAACAATACAGGCATGTGCAAATCATACCGAGGCGACGGCCTGATCCAATAAAAATAAATGTGCACTTGTCGAGGGTCGACGACGCGCCTATAGATGCATCTATTAATTTTCTGAGGCATTCGGCCCGTTCCAAAGTAAACACACACAGACAGACAATCAGTCAAGAAGTCAACATGGAGCAATTATCCAAGAAAGGCCAATTCCCTTTAATAA
>MU782107.1:3870-19420 GCA_026770625.1 Nicotiana glauca
TTCTAATTTCTTAGTAATTACCTTACATTTTTTGGTATTTTCTAACTAATTTCATTTGTATTTTTGTTTCAATTTCTTTCACTTTATTTCCAACAATTAAAACACACACTGATACTTTCTACACAATAATCAACCAATTTCAATCAAAATTATTTTTTGTATTTTTATTTTGGAATTAATTGCTTGGGGCAAAAATCACGTGCTCACAATTATTGCTTCAGATGATTTTATTACAGGTATCGTCTTAGTTTGCCATAGAGATGCCTTTGTGTTATTTGATCCTGGTTCTACTTTTTCATATGTGTCATCATATTTTGCTCGTTATTTGGATACACCCTGTGAGTCCCTTGTTTCATCTATTTATGTATCTACTCCGGTGGGTGATATTGTTGTTGTAGACCTTGTATATCAGTCATGTGTGATGACTATTGGGGGTTTGGAGACCCGAGTGGACCTTTTGTTGTTTTGTATGGTGGACTTTGATGCGATATTGGGCATGGATTGGTTATCTCCGTGACGTGCTATTTTGGACTATCATGCTAAAACAATGACATTAGCTATGCCGAGTGTGCCACGGATTGAGTGGCAAGGTTCGACTGATTCTTTTCTCACCAGGGTGATTTCATTTTTGAAGGCCCAGCGGATGGTTGGTAAGGATTGTATTTCTTACTTAGACTTTGTGAGGGATGTTAGTGTAGAGACTCCTAGTATTGATTCAGTCCTAGTAGTGAGGGACTTTCCATATGTGTTTCCTACAGACCTGTCGGGCATGCCACTGGACAGGGATATTGACTTTGGTATTGATATGGTGCCGGGCACTCACCCTATTTCTATGGAGTTGAAGGATCAACTTTAGGAACTCCTTGATAATGGGTCTATTCGTCCTAGTGTGTCGCCTTAGGGTGCGCTAGTTCTATTAGTGAAGAAGAAGGATGGCACGATGAGGACGTGCATTGATTATAGGTAGTTGAATAAGGTCACAATCAAGAACATGTATCTTTTGCCTCATACTGATGATTTATTTGACCAACTTCAGGGAGCGAGGGTGTTTTCCAAGATTGATCTCCGGTCAGGGTATCATCAGTTGAAGATCAAGGACTCGGACACTCTTAAGACAACTTTCAGGACCCTATATGGTCATTATGAGTTTTTTGTGATGTCTTTTGGGCTGACCAATGCCCCGACAACATTCATGCATTTGATGAAAAACATGTTTCGGCCTTATCTAGACTTGTTTTTTATTGTATTCATAGATGATATTCTGGTGTATTTGCGTAATCAGGAGGAGCATGCGGATCATTTGAGAGTGATATTGCAATGGTTGAGGGAGGAGAAACTTAATGAAAAGTTCTCCAAGTGTGAGTTTTGGATCAGTTCAATGGCTTTCTTGGGGTACGTGGTGTCTAGTGAGGGTATTCAGGTTGATCAGAAGAAGATAGAGGCAATTCAGAGTTAGCCCAGGCCATTCTCAGCCATAAAGATTCACAGCTTCCTTAGTTTGGCAGGTTATTACCATCGGTTCGTTCAGGGATTTTCATATATAGCATCACCTTGACCAAGTTGACTCAAAAGGGTGTGCCTTTCATGGGTCGGATGAGTGTGAGGCGAGCTTTCAGAAGCGCAAGATTGCCTTGACCACAACTGCAATGTTAGTTTTGCCATAAGCTTCAGGTTCATATACAGTGTATTGTAATGCTTCGAGAGTTGGTTTTAGGTGTGTGTTGATGCAGAAGAGTAGAGTGATTGCTTATGCTTCTCGTCAGTTAAATCCCTATGAGAAAAACTACCCTGTTCATGATCTAGAGTTGGCTGCCATTGTTCACGCGTTGAAGATTTGGAGGCATTATCTATATGGTGTGTCTTGTGAGGTTTTTACTGATCATCGTAGCCTCCATCACTTATTCAAGCAGAATGATCTCAACTTAAGGCAGCAAATATGGTTGGAGAGGCTAAAGGATTATGATATTACTATCTTCTTCCATCCGCGGAAGGCCAATGTAGTGGCTAATGCTTTGCATAGGAAGGAGGTGAGTATGGGAATCTTGGAATATATTCCTGTTAGGGAGAGACCTCTTACAACTGATGTTTAGGCCTTGGCCAATCAGTTTGTGAGGTTGGATATTTCAGAGCCCAGTCGGGTCTTAGCTTATGTAGTTTCTCGGTCTTTCTTATTTGATCGCATCATAGAGCGCCAGTATGATGATCCTCATTTGATTTTCCTTAAGGACAGAGTTCATCACGACGATGCCAGAGATGTGACGATTGGTGATGATGGTGTATTGAGGATGCAAGGCCGGATATATGTGCCCAATGTAGATGGGCTTCGGGAGTTGATCCTGGAGAAGGCCCATACTCACGGTATTCCATCCATCCGGGTGCCGCGAAGATGTATCGAGATTTGAGATAGCATTATTGGTGGAGAAGGATGAAGACGGATATTGTGGGATTTGTAGCTCGGTGTCTCAATTTTCAGCAGGTGAAATATGAGCATCAGAGACTGGGTGGCTTGCTACAGCAGTTAGATATTCCAGAGTAGAAGTGAGAGCGTATCACCATAGATTTTGTAGTTGGGATTCCATAGACTTTTGAAGAAGTTCGATGTTGTTTGGGTGATTATGGATCGACTGACCAAGTCCGCGCACCCTAGTCTTCAGAGCGATTAGCAGAGATTTATATCCGGGAGATTGTTTGCTTGCATGGTGTCCCATTTTCCATCATTTCAGATAGAGGACTCAGTTCACTTCAAATTTTTGGAGAGCCGTGCAGCTAGAGTTGGGTACTCAGGTTGAGTTGAGCACAACTTTTCACCCTCAGACAGACGGGCAATCCGAGCGCACTATTCAGATATTAGAGGACATGTTGTGTGCTTGTGTCATTGATTTTAAGGGTTCATGGGATCAGTTTCTACCACTCGAAGAGTTTGCATATAATAACAGTTATGAGTCGAGTATTCAGATGGCTCCATATGAGGCTGTATATGGGAGACGGTGTAGATCTCCAGTTGGTTGGTTTGAGCCGGGTGAGGCTATATTTTTGGGTACAGACTTGGTGTAGGATGATTTGGACAAGGTGAAGGTAATTCAGGAGCGGCTTCGTGCCACGCAGTCAAGACAAAAGAGTTATGCTGACATAAAGGTTCGTGATGTGTCCTACGTGGTTGGGAGAAGGTTCTTCTGAAGGTATAACCCATGAATGGTGTTATGAGATTTGGGAAGAAGGGTAAATTGAGTCCTAGGTCCATTGGGCCTTTTGAGGTGCTTCGGAGGATTGGATAGGTGGCTTATGAACTGGCTTTGCCACCTAGATTATCGAGTGTGCATCCGGTATTTCATATTTCTATTCCTCGGAAGTATATTGGCGATCCAACTTATGTTTTGGATTTCAGCACGGTTTAGTTAGACGGTGATTTGACTTATGATGCGAAGCCAATGGCTATTTTGGGGCGTCAGGTTCGAAAGTTGAGATCAAAAGATATAACTTTAGTGAAAGTGCAGCAGAGAGATCATCCTGTGGAGGAGGCTACCTAGGAGACCGAGTGAGAGATGCGGAGCAGATATTCTCACCTGTTTGAGGCTTCAGGTATATTTCTTAACTCATTCGAGGACAAACGTTTTTTTAAGACGGGGAGGATGTAGCGACCCGGCTAGTCGTTTCATGATTCACCAGTCTGTTTCCCCCATTTTTGCTTCTTTATGTCTTGTTCATCTATGTTTCATCATATCGTGTTGGTTGTTCTGTATTCGGAGTGGTCGTGGAGTGAAATGAGACACTTAGTCTCTTATTTGGAAGCATTAGTTAAAAAAGTCAACTAAAAGTTGACTTGTGAGTAAATGATCTAGGAACTTGGTGTTTATGGTTCAAATAGCTTCGTTAGGTGATATGGGGCTTAGGAGCGTAATCAAAATATATTTTGGAGGTACATGGTAGATTTAGGCTAGAATTGGCAAAATTTGAATTTTGGCATTTTCGGTTGGTAGTGGAAATTTTGATATTGGGGTCGAATTGGAATTTCGAAGACTGGAGTAGGTCTGTTGTGTCATTTGGGACGTGTGTGCAAAATTTCAGGTCCTTCGGATGAGGTTTGATAGGCTTTTTGATCGGTTGCGGAATTTGGAAGTTTTGAAGTCCTTAAGCTTGAATCCAAGAGTGAATTGGTGTTTCGGCGTTGTTTCGAGTGTTCCAAAGGTTGGAATAAGTTTGAATAGTGGTAAATAACTTGTTCGTATTTTTAGTTAAGGTCCCGGGGGCCTCGGGATGAATTCGGAAGGTTGGCGGAAGATTTGGAATTTGAGTGGAGTTACATAATTTTTCTGCTTCTGTTGTTTCCGCACTTGCGGATTGGGGACCGCATGTGCGATGTCACAGATGCGTAGAGGAGGTCACAGAAGCGGGTTTTGATCAGCTGGAGCTTGATCGCAGGTGTGGAGCTTCTATCGTACATGCGGGGCCGCATGTGCGAGGGTTTAACCGCAGATACAGAAGTTGGACCCTTAAGTGAAAACCGCAGGTGCGGTTATGTTGACCGCAAAAGTGGTCCACAGATGCGAAAAGGGAGCCGCAGGTGCGAGATGCCTGGGCAGGAAGTATAAAAGGCCATCTTCCTGATTTTCACCTTATTTCCTTCACTTTTGAGACGGGCCTAGAGCTTTTTGAGAGAATTTGAATAGAGATTCAAGGGGTAACCCTTGGAGGTAAGACTTTTGAACTAAATACTCGATTCTATGGTGATTTCTAATTGATTAGGCATGAAATTATTGGAAATTAAGGGTTAAAATTGAGAATTAAGGCTTGAGATTTGAGAGTTTTCATTGGGGATTTGAGGGGCCATTTGAGGTCCGATTTTGATGCTCTTGGTATGTATAGACTCGTGAGAGGATAAGGATTCTAGTGATGTGATTTTTATTGAATTCCAAAATGTGGTCCCTGGGGTCGGGTTTGGCCAATTTCGAGATTTTTGATGTAATTTGATTATTTTCGCATGGGCTTTGTTCCTTTAGCTTATATTGACGGCATAAATCTAGTTTTGGTTAGATTTGGAGCATTTGGAAGACGATTAGAGAGGCAAAGGCATCGCAGGCTAGAGTTTGGACCGGCTTGAGGTAAGTAATGATTGTAAATGTTGTCCTGAGGGTATGAAACCTCGAATTTCATACCGTTTCACTACTTTGAGGTGACACACACGCTAGATGATGAGTGTGAGGTCGTGCACCTTTGGGGATTGTGACTTGGTCCATCCTGTACGACTATTAATTCGCGTATTTGATTGAAAATTATTTGATATTATTGTGTTTTGGAAAGTATTACCATGTTTGAGGTTGAATTCCGTGTTTGGGCCTCGTGCCGGCTGTTTGGACCCTTAGGGGATTTTTACTACTATTTTCTCACTATTTTTGGTTTAATATTTACACTCAGTTGTGCTATGTTTTATTGATTTCATAACTCAGTTATATTTACTCTGTTTTGATTCTATAAATGATATTTTGGACCGAGCACTTGTTTGTTGTTAGCCCGAGTGGCTTGAGAGGTTTATGACTGAGTGAGTTTGAGGTCCTGTGTTGTGAGGATATTATGGGATCGGGTTGTGCGCCGCAGCATATTGTATTGATTTGTGATATATGATAGGCCAATGGCCTGATTTATTATGCCACGAGATGGCTTGTGATAGCGTTTAGGCTGTAGGAGCCCCTTCCGAGTCTGAACACCCCCAATGAGCCGGGTACCCAGTGTGTGTGATGTGATGTTTACCGAGATGTTGATCTTGATTATTTTGTTGCTCGAGGGGTTGATTACGAGTGATTGTGAGTTTTCTGAGGGGCTAGTTCTGTTGATATTTTTGCATGAGGGGCAGTTATGGTACATGTCTTGCCCGAGGGGATGTTTACATTCTTATTATTTTTACATCACTATTTTACCACTTGTTTGAAACAATTGAAAGATGTTTTTAAATGAAAAAGTTTTTACCGAAACCGAGTTGTTTTTACGAGTTAATTGATTTCTAGATTGTTTTGGACATATATTATTTTGCTGGTTATGACGTGGAATTATCTTTTTTCTTACTGCTCAGTTGCTTTTAATTTTATTACTTACTGGGTTGGCGTACTCATATTACGCCTTGCACCTTGTGTGCATATCCAGGAGTCTCGGGACACGATGGTGAGTGTTGATCAGTCTTCCAGCAGGTCTCCAGAGTTCGCTAGGTGGTTGTTTGGCATTCGCCGCCTTGCACTCTCCTTCTTACCTATCTCAGGCTATCTTAGTATTTTATTTTCGGACTATATTAACCTTTCTTGTACTTAGACGGGTTTGTAGTTTCTCATGACTGATGACACCCCGATGTCGGGCTTGTGTTATTTTCTTCTACACTGGTTATTTAGACTTATATTATGAGATTTTAGTTAATTAATGGCTTAAAATGACTTTTATGAAATTTTGCTTGGATTTTGGTTTGTGTCGGTTGGACTAGTTTCACGATAGGCGCCATCATGACCGAGTCGATTTTAGGATCGTGACAAGACTTGGTGCAGAATGCTTTGGAAATAGTTAAATTAATTCAAGATATACTTCGTCCAACCCACTCTAGACAGAAGATTTATGCGGACTGGAAGGTTCGCGATGTTGCATTCATGGATAGGGAGTGGTCTTGCTCCGGGTTTCGCTCACGAAGGGTGTTACGAGGTTCGGGAAGAAGGGCAAGTTGAGCCCTAGTTATATCAGATCTTTTTGAGATTCTTGAGAGGGTTGGAGGGGTGGCACACAAGCTTTCAGTATCACCTAGTCTAGCTACAGTGCATCTAGTATTCCATGTTTCTATGCTACGAAAGTATCACTGTGATCCGTCTCATATGTTGGATTTTAGCTCAGTCTAGTTGGATAAGGATTTGTCTAATGTTGAGGAGTCGGTGGCCATTTTGGACAGGCATGTCTGAAAGTTGAGGTCGAAGAGCATTGCTTCAGTGAAGGTTCAGTGGATGGGTCAACCAGTTAAGGAGGCGACTTGGGAGACCGAGCATGATATGCGCAGTCGTTATCCTCATCTTTTCAGCATTTCAAGTAAGTCTCTATACTCGGTCGAGGACAAACGTTTGTTTTAAGAGGAGGAGGGTGTCACGACATGGCCGATCATTTTGAGTATTTTAGCCTCGATTCCCTAATTAATGCTTCCTATATGTTATATTGTGATTATGTGACTTGTCGGGGTGTTTGGATTTGATATCGGATGAGTTTCGGAGTGAAATGAGACACATAGTCCCTAAGTTGAAGTCCTAAGTTGTTAACGTTAATCGTAGTTTGAGTTATGTGTAGACAATTCCAAAATGGAGTTTTATAGGTTCCAATAGATTCGTATGGTAATTTTATACTTAGGAGCGTGTCCAGATGTTGGTTTGGAGGTTCGTAGGTCGTTTCGGCGTGAATTGGCGGAAGTTAGAAAGTTGAAGGTTTGGAAGATTGAAAAGTTTGACCAGGAGTTGACTTTATTGATATCGGGGTCATATCATGATTCCAGAAGTTGGAATAGTAATATCATTTAGAATTGTGTGCAAAATTTGTAGTTGATCGGAGTTCTTTTGGTATGAATCGACATTAGTTTCGGAATTCGGAAGTTCATAGTTTCATAGGCTTAAATTAGGTTGCGATTTGTAGAATCGATGTTATTTGACATGATTTTTGGACTCGAGTAGGTCTGTTATGTGTTTTAGTACTTGTTGGTATGCTTGGTTGAGGTCCCGGGGCCTCGGGTATAATTTAGACCATGTTCGACGCATTTCGAAACCTCAAGGATTGCTGAAGCTATTGGTTTTTCTTCAGGTCTGGTTTCCTTCTACGCATTCGCGAAGGATTTCCTGCATTCGCGTAGAGTCTTTAGGGGTTGCTGGAAATTTTCCCTTTGCACTCGCAGAGAAGGCCACACGTTCGCGAAGGTTCTGGGTATTTGTGCACTGTGATCACGTACAGGGAGTCGCGTTCGCGATGAGAAAACATAGGATGGGTAGACCTCACGTTGTTGGTTTATGCATTCGCGAGTGAGGCTTTGTGATCGCGAAGCTTTGGATCTTTGGTCATCGCGGTAGCGAGTGGGTTCTCGTATTCGCGTAAGAGGAATTTGGGCTGCATCATTTTTGTGCTTCGCGAATGCGAGGCACTTTCCGTGTTCGCGAAGAGGAAATCACTCGGTAGCAGAACTTAAGTTTCAAAATCGAGGTTTCTTCTCATATTTCATATTTGGACTTAGAGAGCTCGGTGTGATGTGACATTTCGAGGGATTTTTAAGAAAATCATTGGGGTAAGTGATTCTAACCCGGATTGGTCTATATTTCATGCATCTATTACTATTTTCATCATCTAATTAGGATTTGAGTTGAAAATTTGGGAAAAAATGGTAGAAACTCCCTAAACTAAATTTTGAGTTGTGAAAGGCAATTTGATATCGTAGTTGAGTAATTCTTATATGGTTTGACTCATTATCGAATGAGTGTTCGAATTTTATAATTTTGGTCGGATACCGAGGCGCGAGCCCGGGTTGACTTTTTTGAGTTGACTATTTATCACTTTGTAAAGATCATAACTTTATTATTACAATTAGCTTTCTATAATTTATATTTATGGTATAAAGTTGTTTTGGCTAGATTTGAGTCGTTCGGAGTTGAATAAATGAGGGAAAGGCCCACTAGTTGATTGAGTTAGTGTTATTTGAGGTAAGTATCTTGCCTAGTTTTGTGGGGGAGGGGGGGAATTACCCCTTAGGATTAGTGTTGTTTGTGATAATTGTGATGTGTGAAAGTCGTGTACGCAAGATGACGAGTGTGTACACGGGCTAAATATAGAATTTATTGATTTTAGCTATATAGATTCCTTCATGCCGTAATTGAGTTATCCAATCATGTTATATTCATCATCATTCGTATACTTTCACATGTTCTACTTGTCTTATCTCTTACTTGCTAATTGCTCTACATGTTTAGTTGAAGTTCTAATTTTTTTAATTCCGTATTCATTATTTAACTATTGAATTCTTTATTTAAAGTTGTCATTCTTGGAATATCTTGTTGTTGAAATTGATATTGAGTTATAAAGGTCATGATTCCTAGTGAGGCAAAGTGTTAAGTTTTGCCATATTATTCTGTTGAGTTATTCACTTCCGGCTGTTATTGTTGAGACTTTGTTTACATTGTGGTTGAGTTGTGGGCTTCTTATTGTGAAACTAGTGTTATTGTTGATTTCTTTCGGTAAGTTGTGATATTGGGCACTTGAGGTTCGATTTGCGGTATGTTTTGATATTGATATGCATACGGTGGTATAAGGTTTTGGGGTTGAAATGCATGCAGTGAGATAAGGCGCGCTTGATACACGTGACTAGTAGAAGAAGTACTAGAAGTCATGTAGTGTGATAAGGTGGGCTAAAATGCAAGATGCTATTTCGGGTAAATGATTTTCAAAAATTAAAATGCAAGGCTCCCGGGGTGATATAAGGAAAGATTTTAAGTTATTCTTGTGATTTGAGACTAGGAGGCAGTACTTCGGTAGTGACTCTTGTTAATATCTCTCTATTGATGCACTTGCATTTGGTTATTGTTTCCTTTGCATATTATTTCTTGTTTTCTCAGTGTTACTCTATTTGTTTTAGTTCCGTGTAGCTAAACTTTATGTATTATTTGTTGTTTTAATTTCATCACTATCATTACCATTTTGCCATACTCTTGTACAACCTTCTTATCTATTCCAGTAGGGCATTGATCTGAATTCGTCACTCCTCTACCGAGGTTAGACTTGGCACTTACTGGGTACCATTTTGGTGTACTCATGCTATGCTTTTGTACTTTTTTTATGTGCAGATTTAGGTACCTCTTACCAGTCCAAGTGTTAGCGAGAGCGCAGTTGCGGAAACTTCAAAGTATACATGTCGACGTCCGCAGACTTTGGAGTCCCCCTCTACCTAGGCTATTTTATTCTTTTATCCTTTATTAGACATTGATGTATAGAGATATTCAGCATCACTTCATAGATCTTGTAACTTGTATTTAGCCGGATTTTGGGTAATTGCATATGTACTGAGTTGTAGAGATTTTTCTTATATCAGTTGTTGAGTTTGGGACTTTATATTATCGTTTTAGTTAGTTCCGCATGTTTGTTAGGGTTACATAGTTGTATAGACTAGGTGTCATCACGACAGCCTACGGGAAAAAATTGAGATCGTGACACAATTGAACCTATGCCTACTTTGTAATTTTTTTGTAAGCCTACCCACTTTATGATCAACTTCGAACTTATCAAGTCTGAAGTTAAAAAGAAATTAGCTTTAAGTGAAATATTGTACTTCAGATGCACTTAAGGCCAAATAGGTCTAAAGTGCAACCAATAGGTTCATACACTTAGGGTCAATAAGTCTGAAGTGAAAAATTATACTTCAGATGCACTTAAGGCCAAAAGGTCTGAAGTGCAACAAATACTTTCCTATACTTAAGGCCAATAAGTCTGAAGTGAAATTTCAGATGCACTTAAGGCCAAATATATGTGAAGTGAAATATTGCACTTCAAATGTACTTAAGGCCAAAAGGTCTGAAGTGCAACAAATATTTTCCTACACTTAAGATCAATAAGTGTGAAGTGAAAAACTGCACTTCAGATGCACTTAAGGCCAAGAGGTCTAAAGTTCCCAACGTTTTCATGCACTTAAGTCCGAATAGGTCTAAAGTGCAAATTGCCCAGAAACAAAAATTTGTTCTTCGAATTTTAACAAATAAATGATTTAATACCTAAATCTACTCTAAATAAGCTCAAATTTGAAACATAACCTCCAAATATCATCAAGAATAAACCTCAATCATCAATTTGTCAAAACAAAAATAAATCTAACGAACCTAGTTTGCAATTAAGAAAAAAGAAGAAGAAGAAGAAACCCTAAGCGATAGTAAAAAATAAACCGATACGACCGATCACCACTGTGAAAAAAATCATAAACTACCTTAAAATATATTCACAAACACCATATAAAATCACCGTCACCCGAAGAAGAAGAAGAAGAAGAAGGAGGAGGAGGAGGAGGAGGAGGAAGAGAAGAAAAATGTCCGAAGTTGTTACAAGTTAAAAAATATTAAAAATAGGTACATATTAAATGGTGACGATCAAATAGGTGCCAGTGCAGTGTTTACTTAATCTACTTATACTCTATCTTGAAAAATAAATGGCGTAGGTCATTTTTTGATAACAACAGAGTGACAGACTGGATTGGAACCGAATATAGTTGGGAAAATTCACAAATAACCACTTATTATTTATTAAAAAATAATTATTTTGTGGAGTTTCAAATTCCATATGTGAAACTTCATGACAGTGGCTATTTTTTAAAAACATGATCTAAAAATGGTGCTATTTCTATAAAACCGGACCTCATCATTGGATCCGAATAGCTGGTGAGATAACCCAATTTGAATCCAAATTTAAACCGAAACAGCTCGTGGATCAAAAAACCGTTTAGGGTTCAGTAATAGGGTTTAAGGGTTTTCAGTTTGCCCATTTTCCCTTACTTTTTACATTCATTCCCAGGGATACATGGTAAGACCTCAATTTTGTCTTCAAATTTCGTTCAAATTTTGATTTCAACTTAAGATTTGAATAATTATTCGAAGAATTATCTCTTACAGATGCAAAATATCTGATGCATCAACGTATAGTAATTTCCAGTCATCGGGTACTGAAAATTACATCAGTTTTTTCACCAAAAATTAGTGCTTTATTTATCCCACAATTGAATATTTGTAACCCTAGAACTAATGTGTTCACTGTATTTAGTGCATATATGTACACTTCCACACACAATAATAGGAGAGCACCGGACCCGAATGATCCGGCCACCTTAATGAAAGAAGATGGTATATCACTTTGTTGTAGAATGTGGATTGATAGTTTTCGAGAATCCGATAAAACAGTGACTAATTTAACGGATTATTTAAGGAGGTTTGAATTGTGGGTATTGGCTTATCAAAAGGTTTCTGCTGATGACACGGGTGCGTATATGCCCCGGAGCGCGATAACACGTTCAGCACTTGAGGATTTGTTGGCCTTGAGAAATGCAGTTCTTGATAATAGGTTTAAGTGGGGGGCTAGGTTGGAGTTTTTCATTAAGTCTCCGAGGGATAAGACGGATTATGAATCGCTGTCGAAGAGGAAGATTAAAGCTATCTTGACTACGACACAGCCGAGCCCGTTTCAAGATAGGGTTGTTCAGGAAGTGCTGTTTATGATATTGGAGCCAGTTTATGAGGCTCGTTTTTCGCAAAAGTCATTCGCTTTTCGACCTGGAAGGACTGCGCACACGACTTTGAGGGTTATTAGGAGAAGCTTTGCGGGGTATTTGTGGTATATAAAGGGAGATTTAAGTACGGTTTTGGACGGGATGAAGGTTGGGATGGTGATTAGTGCGCTGATGAGGGATGTACGTGATAAGAAGGTAGTTGATTTGATAAAGGCTGCGTTAACTACTCCTGTTGTAACTAGCAGACCTGATGATGGTGAGAAAAAGAAGACGAAAAGAAAGTATCAGAAAAAGAGAGTCCTAGCAGATGATGAGCCGAAGCCTGATCCATACTGGCTGGAATCGTTCTTTGGGTTTGCTCCAGAGGAGGCCGCGAAAGTTCCTTCATGGGGTCATTGTGGTATACTCAGTCCGCTTTTGGCTAATGTTTGCCTTGATGAGCTGGACCGCTGGATGGAAGGTAAGATCCAGGAGTTTTATCGGCCTTCAAAGAATGATGTTATTTGGAATAGCCCGGAAGGGGAAGTAGAACAAGGAAATACTTCTTGGCCCGAATTTGTTCCTACCAGTGGGCCTGACAAGACCAGGAAAATTGACTACATCCGTTTTGGTGGTCACATTCTAATAGGGGTAAGGGGACCAAGAGCAGATGCCGCAACACTAAGAAAGCAGTTGATTGAGTTCTGTGATCAGAAATACATGCTCAAGCTTGATAATGAGAGCCTTCCTATTGAACACATAACAAAAGGTATTATGTTTCTTGATCATGTATTGTGCCGTAGAGTAGTCTATCCCACACTCAGATATACTGCTACTGGTGGGAAAATCATTAGTGAAAAGGGTGTAGGGACACTGTTGTCTGTCACAGCTAGCCTGAAACAATGCATTAAACAATTTAGAAAGTTGAACTTTCTCAAGGGAGACAGGGATCCAGATCCACAGCCGTGTTTCAGAATGTTTCATGCTACTCAAGCCCATACAAATGCTCAGATGAATAAGCTTTTGGCCACAATGGTGGAGTGGTTCAGATATGCTGATAATAGAAAAAAGATTGTTAATTTTTGTTCTTATATCATTAGAGGTTCACTTGCTAAGCTCTATGCTGCAAAATATAAGCTTCGGTCACGGGCAAAGGTTTACAAGATTGGTTCTAGGACTCTAAGTCGTCCTCTGAAGGAGAAAAAAGGACAATCACCAGAATACCATAATTTGTTGAGGATGGGTCTTGTGGAATCAATTGATGGTCTCATGTATACTCGTATGTCCCTCGTACCTGAAACTGATTATACCCCTTTTCCAATGGCTTGGAGGCCTGATCATGAGAAGGCACTGCTTGAATATATAAAGCTGAGTGACCGAAAAACTCTGGATGAGCAACAGAACTTTCTTAAAGAACAAGGTCTGATTTCACCTCAGGATTACATTTCAATGCTTGTTTGGAACTACAAAAGAAATGCTGTTCCAGAACAGAAAAGTTTGTTATTAGGCACAGGTGAGGAAAAAGATAATGAAAGAAATGAAAGTGATGAAGACGATGAAGAAGGAGTTCATGCAGCTGAAGTTTAAGCGGGATTAGTACTTTTTGGAAGTCTTTTAGACAATTTTTTGCCAAAGATTTTGTTGTACTGAACAAACTTGTGTTACCAAGAAAAGAATACGAGCTTGTATGTAAGTATATCCGATTATATAAATTGAGATTGTTTTCCTGTTCTCCATCTCTGCTTTCTGTTTAAGCTTCAGCGTCAGCTTCTACAAGCAAAGTTTATATTGTTATGCTGCTCATGTATTCATAATAGTCTATGAACTTGTCTGCAACCGAATACCCTATATTTCTCCTGGAGAAAGGAGTGAAATAAATGGGAAAAGAAAGAACCTGAGAAACGGTTTAACAAAATACTTTTACCTTTCTCTTTAAACATATTATATTGTTTGAATTAGCTCCCATATTGATCAAATAATTCTTCAAGAACAATCAACTCCCTTGTGATATATATTTACTATGTATTGGCATTGATCTTAGTAATAAGAACCGACCAGTTAGCGTCTTTGTTACTTCCATTGCAATTATGCAAAGAGAACGGAATCTTTTTAGTATATGGGCAATGATTGGCAAACTTTAATGTCCATGTGCAGGTATTTTTGTGTGCCTAGGCGATGTTTGGCTCTTATAAGTTATATATAGTTGGACATTTTCTGAGTAAACATCCACTGTTTTGTCATTGGTGTTTTTTCCTGGTTGGTACCATCATTGTACTTGATATAGAGATTTCCTAATGTAAGCATCTTTTATTTATGGGAACCAACACTTCATTTTCTCTGCCTAGTAATGATACTTTTGCTGCAAACTGAGTTGTTAAACTTGAAGCCTCTTTCTTATACGCTGTATTTAGTCTATTGGATCAAACATCTTATTTTCTAACACTAGAGAAGTGTTGTTTTTTCTTTTTCAGATTTTCAGTAACTGCTTTTATGATCGAAGTTCTTCTACTTAAATACCATTGTAAATACTGGAAGGATGGAGCAGATTGTTTCTTTATTTTGTTTTATGAAAATCAACCACTTTAGTGTTCAATTTTGTCTTTTCAGCACGTTTATTTTGAAAAGCTAAAGAAGTTTGGATAGTTTTTGGAAAAAGGTTTTTGATAATCTCTTTTGGAGAAAAGAGTTTGTGCAAGAGAATGTGTCGATAGTTTTAGCTTTTTGAAGTTTGGTGAGGGGAAGAAGATTTATGGTTCAAAAAGTGCCTCAAAGCACTTCTCCACCCAAAAATTATTTAGCATGAATCTTTTTGTAAAAGCTTTAGCAAAACAGGGCTTTTTTAAAAACTTCCAAAATTTCGAAAATGCTCATGTCCAGACACCTAAATGGTTTTCAAATGGTTATTCTCTTGTTTAAAGACACAGTTAGGGTCTTGAAGAACTGTTTCCTTCATCCTTTCTATAATCTTTATTCCCTGATTTCCTGTGATTGTCGAGTATGATTTAAATGAGTACATCTGAAAATCTGCTTTATCCTGTATCGGTCAAATGGGATGCTTAAAATATGTTATAGCAAGATTTATTGCACCTTAAGTCTTCGAATCACTGGCCAATCACTACCACAAATAATGAGAAGCTAAAACATTCTTTTACCATTTTCAATTAAATATATGCTATTAAAAAAAGGACCTGTTGTACATCATTCAGTGCAGGTGCAAATGAGAGACCTAATGATTATCAAAGAAGAAGAAGGAGATGCTAGACATTGGAGGTCATTCTGCTTTCTTAGGCGGTTTAGTTTGTTTATCCACCCCCCCCCCCC
>MU782107.1:20438-30814 GCA_026770625.1 Nicotiana glauca
GGGTGGGGGGGAATCCAATGAAATTTGCCCTGAGAAGGCTCTGAGAAGCCACACCAGCTTGGACCACTGTTAGTACCTGCTGATCCGTACAGTTGCTTGCATTATTTAGTTCATCTTCGTGTCTCAGGCAGTTCATTGATGGTCTTTCGACAATATATCTTTATGAATGCAAGAATACCCTGTCATAAGTTTAGTCATAGTGTTTGGTAATATAACATTGTTGAAATGTTCTGATGGTGTATGCTTTTTCTGATTAATGGACTAGCAAATGTTTCTTTTTGTTTAAACACTGAAGGTCATATACCCCAGTTACATTTACTTCTGCTTTGACTAAATTTTCTTGCTAACAAAACCTTGCACTCTGTCTTTGTCGCAATTGCATGTTTCATCAGCAGTATAATTCATACTTGATTACATAGTTCTGTTTTGGTTACCATTTTTCTTGTCTTCTTCCTGAGTTCTCCTTTATTTGACCTCTAATAATTTATGTAATGTTTTTAACTACATATAATGTGCAAGTACGCTTGTTAGGGGAAAAGGAAAAGGGGGAACAAGGGCAACAAGACTTGCTGATTAGTATTTCTACAAGAACTGTAAGCAACTCTTTGATGTCCCATGCAGTACACAACTGGTTGTTGCCACATCTTAAGAAGATACATTAGGTAGATCAGAAGGGACAGTGGAAACTTGCTTAATGATGCACCAGGATATGTCACTCAATTGGTAAAGATTGTAGTTCTCCTTTGCTAGTGGTGTCAACTCTCCTTTCTTCTCAGTGAACTCTTCATCACACGTCGATGTCGCGTCCATAACTGTCCTCATTAGTACATTAGCTGTATTAAAATGCTTGGACAAAAACGCGCCAAAAGCATCCACCAACATGGCAATGACATCTGCGTAAAGTTCCAAGCAATCTCTTAAGGAGTCCATAGCAAAAGGATCAAACTCTTTGCTACTAAGCAACTTCTCTATGGTCGAAATCGTGTTAGTAGCATTTTCTAGAGCCAGCTCCATTGATATGATTCCTATTCCTTGTAAGTTGGTAACATGAGTTACAGGAATTACTTGAAGTGAAGAAACACAGAAGTTGTAGTTAAAGTCTGCTGACTCATCTGAGCATTTTTTGCAGGTTGAGTTGATCAAGTCTACTACTGGTGGGGAACTCAGGTAACAATGTGTAGGAATAAAAAGTAAGAATAAGCAGCAAAGTGAGAGGGAAAAGAAAGAGCAATGCCACATTATTTTGGAGTTTTAACCTGTTTTGCTGTTTTTCATGTGCTATTGTGAACTTCTACTTATATATACTGAAGAGGAGTACTATAATTACCACCACACAAAAAAAAAAGAGTACTACAGAATGGATAGTTGACAGCACAAGGAAACTTCCTGGCAATTCATCAAACCATTCATTTTAGCAAATGTGACAAGGGTTTAGGAAATTACAGTGACAAAATGTGGATCTTCTCATTTCCTGTTTCAAGTACTAGTTAGAGTGGGAAGAGAGAGGCCCCCTTAAAAAAAAAGAGAGAGAGAAGCAGTTATGTTAGCAAATTAAGCTATAAATTGATGTTCTATAGGTTGTGTAGAGATGGCAATGGGGCAGTGCGAGTATGGGAGTCTGCGGGGCGGGTTATACAGCTCGCGGGTGTGGAGGTGGGTTCAATTTTTTTATAAAAAATAATTTAGCGAGCGGGGTGCGGGTTAGAGATATTTTTGTTAAACTAAAGCTTAAAGACCCAAACTAATGCCCCCCACTCTTTTCTTTCGCTTCTTTTCTGTATTTACTCAAACAACATATTAGTTGAAATATTTTGTTTGAATGGCACTATGTGTCTGTTTTGCTATCCAATTTGTGATTCTTTTTTTTTTTTAATCAGATATCACTATCTTTGTTGGAGATTTTCACCTTAGGAAGCATGACACGGAAATCCCTTTTTATTAACCAGGAGCAGAAGTGTAAAAATTGTTAAATGTAATAAAACTTAAATCTATTTAAGATGGAATAAAACTTTTAAATTAATACCACTTAGCATACAAGGAAAAAAGAATTTTACTAACAAATTCTTTCATAAAAGAAAAAAAAAATTTAAAACTTTTATAGGGGTTGGGTTTATGCGGGGCGAGGCGATTTGAAAACAATGTTTTGCGGAGCGGGGCAGGGCAGGGCGGGTTGAATCTTCACGGGTTTATGCGGGATTTGTCCCGCAATTGCACCGCACCGTTTGCCATCCCTAAGGTTGTGTACACCAATTTGAATATCTATTTAGTTTCTCTTCTTCAAGATCTAGTGCTACATACTTCCGGAAAACCAACCCCTCTACCTTCACAGGGTAGGAGGTAGAGAGGCTCTTTCCAAATAGACCTCGACATCCTTCCCTCCAAGAACTTCCCACCTTGCTCTTGGGGAGACTCGAACTCACAACCTCTTGGTTGGAAGTGGAGGTTGCTTACCATCAGAGCAACCCCTTTTGTCTGCTATCTTTCCCAAATTCATACTGTGAAAATACACAGACTTTGTTGTTGTTTATTTCGGGTATTTGACAAAAAGGCCTTTTTTTATTCTTTTGAGTTTTAGCTGAGAACAAATGTTTTTTATTTCTTTTTAAAAAAGTTTAATGAAATCAAAGAACAAGAGAACTCTTTTATCCTATCATCCTTTCGAAGTTCAGGTATACCTTATGGCTTATGCATGCACATTTGTCTTGGTTGTCATAACATTCATCTTTTAACGAATAGTTCATGCTTCAGATTGAGATTAAAATAGTAATCTTTCTTAGTAAAATTATAATAAAATTGGTTGATAGCATAAAATTGTATTGTTTAAGAACTACTGCAATACTGTTTTTTCCTATTTGGTGATATTTCGCTGTTGTTTATATAAGTAACCAAGAGGAGTTTTATTATTCACATTATTGCATCGTTTAAAAGGTAATTAAGAAATAAATTTTCATAAGAAAATGAAATTACTACTATCAAATTTAGGTAAATAATTATGAAAAGTGGGCTCTAAATACATTGGAGCCTAATGCTCTCCGGCACAGTTCCCTAGGTCACTCTCTCTCCTACTTCCTAGGAGTGTAGAGGAACTTTCTAGCGTCCTTCTTGCTGGAATAACCATTTCTTTCCTAAGGTCCAGTGATCACCTTCTGTGTTCATTGACTAAATTGCTTTTTTATTTTCCCAAATTAGTCTTAGTGCCTAATTCATTCAGGATTTCAAACAATGAAGGAAAACATCATATACTTTGCAGTGGGGTTCAAATCATATGAGATATAGAGATGCACAATCAATGCTGAGGAATGGTTTGAATGGACAGAGCGTGGAAGGAACCTAAATAGAAGGACTACATTTAGTAGGAAGACGATGATTTGGTTATGCGAAAACATGAAAGATGCTTCAAAGGTGAAAGGGAATTATGTGAAAAGGTGGAAAAGCAAAGATCAATTCTAGAGGCATTTTGTGCAAAGAACTTTAACAGTTACGGATGTTATATATCCATCATTAGGGTCATAGGCAGGGGAAGATCTGTCATAACTATCCCAGAGGTGGCTTTCAATTCAAGTTGGCTAGATATTGTAATGAAGATAGAAAGGTTTATTAATGGGAGGTGGGGGGTAAGGAGGAATGCCTTTAATGCTTATAAGGAGGTGGAAGAAGGACTCAAGTACTCTAACATTGTCAGGAGTCATAAATGGGTAGGTAGAGAAATGAATGAAGCAAAAGTTAATGAAAATAAGCACAATAAATTACTAGGTAGGTGTTTGGTGGGTTTCTTCCTAGAAGAAAGTTCATAAATGGTGACCCTGTAGGAAATTCGAACTCTTGGAAGCAAACAAAGGATATCAACATCTATGAGATGAACCAGCACAGGTTCCTTTTTGAGTTCCTATCAAAAGCAATAGTAGATCATGTTCTAAGAATAGACTGGTACTGGAAGAAACTCAAAGTAAAGTTCCAATGGTGGTGTCCAATAGTGGGGACAATCCCAACAACTGAAAACATAATACATGCATAGATCAGGATCTTAGGGCTTCCTCTCCACCTTTGGTCTCAAAAAGTCTTCAGATAAATTGGAGAATTTTGCGATGGTTGGGAGGAAACAGAGGAGGAAACACAACTAAAAAACCATCTGAAATGGGCTAGGTTAAAGGTTAAAGGAGATGGATCAACAATTCCTAAGACGGTGAAAGTGGAATCAGAAGGAGTGGTCTTCGAAATGTAGATTTGGTGTAAATCGCCGGCGAGATCCACAGTTGGTGAGAATGGATAGGATAAAGTCTTGGACCAGTGTGTAATAAAGGGCTCTCAATATATAGAGGGGGGATCGAGGTAATAAAGCACTGATGGGACACGTGGTTAATTCAAATCAGGCTAAACCTAGTACCTCACGTGACTTGTCACGTGACAACTTAAACTCTTATAACCAGGCCAGCCAATCTTATATCACAAAGGAAATGGGCCCTAACTCTCTGGCCCAAACCATTTCTAAAGAGAAGGCTTTTAATAAGCCCATTTTAAGGACAAGAACTGACCCCTTTAATGAAGAGCTAAAAGCCCTTCAATTCAAGTCTTTAAGGGGAGTCAATACAATAACCTTGGCGAAGAATCATGGAGTCGACAGAAATAATAACAGAACAGACGAAGAAGAGCAAGAAAAGAGGAATGAAGGCGATGAAGAAGGAAGGAAACAAATTATATTGTTCGAAGATAATGCAATAGTAACTAAGGCAGTGAACGAAAGAACAGGAGAAGATCTAGAGGTGGTAAACAGCATGCACATGCAAGCAGCAGCAAAAGGCAGGAGTGTTGATTGGGCAATTGAAGAAGCAGTTCCTCTAAACCAACAAAATTTAGAATCAGAAGAAGATCTGGAGTTTGAAGCATCAATTTGGGTGCATCAGAACATCATCAAACTCAACAAAGAATTTGGTCTGGTCTTTAATGGCTGCGAGAGAGAAGCTCTGGAATTGTTCATGAAGATTGACAATAGAAGACAAGCAAACAAAGGGAAAGAAGTAACACAAGTGAACCAGACTCTAAAGAAAAAGGGATTCAAAGAACTGAAAGTCCTGGAAATTGGAAGCAATTTCAAGAGCAATGGTACTAGAATTAAGGGGGATGTATCACCAGACAACAAGAAAAATCAATGTTAATAAATATATTATCATGGAATGTGAGGGGGTTGAATAGAGAAAGGAAAAGGAGAGTTGTCAAAAGTTTGTTACTAAGGTGGAAAACAGATATAGTCTGTTTTCAAGAATCTAAAATAGAGGGGGATATTAGGGAGATAGTTAGAGAGCTATGGGGTCACACATGGGTAAAATATACTCAACTGGAGGCTAGTGGGACTAGAGAGGGAATTGTAGTAATATGGGATGGTAGAGCTTGGAAGGGGAAAGTATATGGTGTGGGTGCTCACACACCTACTTGTAAATTTTCAGGGAAGAATTAAGATTATACATGGCATTTATCAGTTTTGTATGCTCCAAATGACAGAAGAAGAAGGGAAGAAGTGTGGTGGGAGTTGGCAGGGGTAAGAGGTCTATTTGCAGGACCATGGGTGGTGTGTGGGGACTTCAATACTGTGAGATTTCCATCTGTGAAGAAGAACTGCTCTAGAATCACAAGAGCAATGATGGACTTTTCAAATTTTATTGAAGAAATGGATTTAGTATATATTCAGGTAGCAGGGGTGAATACACATGGGGAAAAGGGGATAGACATGTAATGGCAGCTACATTGGATAGATTTTTTTTATCTCAGGTGACTGGAATGAAGACTTTAGGAACATAAAGCAGCAAGTGATGCTGAAGGTAAAGTCAGACCATTCCCCATTAAGGCTCAAATATGGGAGCTGGGAACTAGTTAAATCATACTTCAAGTTTGAAAATTGGTGGCTTCAGACTGAGGGATTTAAAGATAGAATTGAAGAATGGTGGAACCCCTTCAACTGTGAAGTAAGGCCAGACTATATACTAGTCTCTAAACTCCAAGCACTGAAGAACAAGCTCAAAGAATGGAGTAAAACTTTGCAAGGCAACCTAGCTCTACAAAAGGCAAATGTTCTCAACCAATTGGCAGAACTGGAAGAAATTACTCTCAAAAACTCTTTAACCTTGGAGTTTGTGAAGATTGCTAATCATGAAGAAGTAGCATGGAGGCAGAGATCTAGGGATATATGGTTAAAAGAGGGTGATAGGAACACCAAGTTTTTTCATAGAACAGTTAATGCCCACAGGAGATACAATAACATAGACCAATTGTTGGTAGAAGGGGAGACTGTGCAGAATCCAGAAGACATCAAGAGGGAGGTTATCAGATTCTACAAAAAGCTATACAAATAAGAAGAAGAAGAGTGGAGACCAGTAGGACCCCACATAATCAACCAAATGATTACAGCAGAGGACAATTTAATGCTACAAAGTCCATTTGAAGAGCAGGACTATGGGACAGTGTTAAGGCATGTGCAGGAGAAAAGGTACTAGGACCAAATGGATTCTCAACGGCCTTCTTCAATAATTGCTGGGAAATGGTAAAAAAGGAAGTTGTAGTAGCAATCCAGAACTTCTATGATCAAGGAGTCTTTGAAAAGAGCATGAATGCTACATTTGTGGCATTGATTCCTAAGAAGGTGGGGGGGAAAGAACTAAAAGACTTCAGACCCATAAGTTTGATTGGCAGCATATATAAGATTATATCCAAGCTACTGACTGACTGACTCAAGAAGGTGTCCAACAAGCTGGTGGATTCTCAATAAATGACATTCATAAGAGGAAGACAGATCATGGATGATGTTTTAGTAGCTAATGAGTGGACAGATACAAGAACAACAAACAAAGAGCCAGGGATCCTATGTAAGCCGGATATTGAGAAGGCATATGATTATTTTAATTGGAAGTACCTTCATGACATTCTAAGGAGGATGGGTTTTGGAGAGAGGTGGATCAGATGGATAAAATTCTGCAAATCCACTATAAGTTTCTCAGTTCTAATCAATGGTGCCCCAGCTGGATTTTTTCCTTCACAAAAAGGACTAAGGAAAGGGGATCCTCTCTCCCTTTTCTATTTATCATAGCCATGGAGGGGCTAAATGACATGTTGAAAACACCCCAGGCAAACAGATGGATCAGGGAATTCAAAATGAGCACTAGAAATGACAACAATAGAAGGATTTCTCATTTACAATATGCAAATGAAACTTTAGTCTTTTGTGAAGCAGAAATAGAGCAAGTGAAAGTTCTTATGGTGATATTCATTCTCTTGGAAGCCATATATGGGTTGCACATTAACTAGAAAAAAGGCTTCATTTACCCAGTTAATGAGGTTATGGAGTTACAAAGTCTGGCCAATGTTCTTGTGGGGAAGGTTGGGGAATTGCCTATGGTATATCTCGGGATGCCATTGGGTGCCAAGAGCAAATCAAAAGGAATATGGAATGATCTATTGGAGAAATGTGAAAGGAAACTAGCTAACTGGAAGAATCAATACATGTCAATGTGGGGAAGGTTTATCTTGATTAACTAAGTACTTGATGTTATGCCTACATATATGATGTCATTATTTCCAATACCAAGCCAGTGTAGTGAACAGAATTGATGCCCTAAGAAGAAACTTACTATGGGAAGGCAACTGTGAGAAAAAGAAGTACCACTTGGTCAAGTGGGGTGATTTAATATTTTAATTACAAGCAAGAAGTCAGGTGGTTTAGGGATCAAAGATTTGAGAGTCCAGAATCAGAGCTTGATGATGAAGTGGCTTGGAAATTTGCACCAGAGGAACAAACATTGTGGACATAAGTGGTTAGGGAAAAATATGGAATGGAAAAAAACTAGACAACCAAAACTGTAAGAAGGCCATATGGAGTCAGTCTGTGGAGATCAATTAGAACCCTATGGCAAAATTGATCAACAAAGCAAAATTCAAAGCTGGAAATGGTAGGAAGATCTCACTATGGGAGGACAACTGGCTAGGACAAGGACCTCTGAAGGGGCTCTTTCCTGATATTTATACTTTGTGTCAACAACAGAATGCAACAATAGAAAAGGTATGGACAGACCAAGGCTGGAATCTCACATTCAGAAGGATGTTAAATGACTGGGAGATTGACATAGTTGTGGAGTTCTACAGTTCTTTGCATTAGTTCAGTGATGTCAACTCAAACCAAGATCAAGACCTAATCAAGCGACAAGGCAATAGTCAAGGGAAGTTTTCTGTTCAGGCTACCTACAAGGAGTTTAATGTATCCAATAATCAGGTGGATTGCTGACCATGGAAGATGATTTGGAAAGTTAAAATCCCATACAAGGTGGCATGCTTCACATGGTTACTGGCAAGAGAAGCAGTTCTAACACAGGACAATTTAACTAGAAGAGGATTCCAATTATGTTCCAAATGCTACTTATGTGGAGAGAAAGCAGAGGCAATTAACCATCTTTTTCTGTATTGCAAGTTCACTATTCAAATATGGAGAATTTTTGTCAGTTTGAGGGGGAATTCAATAGGCAATGCTAGGAAGAGTCCTATTATTCTAGCCAGGTAGAGTAAAGAGGGCACACTGTTTAGAGAAAGAGAGAGATGTAAAATTGTCCCGACCTGCATATGGTGGACAATTTGGGAAGAGAGGAGTCAAAGATGTTTTGAAGATAAGTCTAGCAATATTCAGAAAATAAAGATGAAATGTTTAGCTCTTTTCTATTTTTGGTGTAAAGGTAAGTTTTTGGAGGATCATGAATCCATTTTAGATGTACTAGAGTCCTTATAAGAAGACCAAGGACTAAACGTGACTTTCCTTTTTTTGATAGGGCACTTTCATAATAATTATGGGTGACTTCACAATTTTAGTAAAGTCTTTATATTAATATACAATTATGTTACTGTATTGGAAAAAATTGTATTCATATATATGACGACTGTCACGACCCAATTCCCAAACCCGGTCGTGATGGCGCCTCTCGTGAAGACAAGGCCAGCCAACAGAACAACAATGCCCATTTTTAACAATTAATAAACATAAATGAATGAATAATACAACTTAATGACATTAATAGCCGACATTTACCACCCAACACAACCTGACCGGGGTGTCACAAGTCACGAGCATCTAGAGAGGTCTAAATACAACTACAGGGCCAACAATATACAGAATAAAATTTAGAACCAAAGGAAATAATCCGGTGCCGCAAACGCTGGCGGTCACTCTGCTCAGCTTCAATAGTAATACCTTCAATCAGCTAATAACTTGCTACCGGGTGAACAATACCCGCAACTGCACGCGAGGTACAGAGAGTAAAGTGAGTACTCCAACTCACTGAGTAATAAAAATAAATAATAACTGAGCAACAATAAATCACGTACTCCATTATGCTATATAGAGCAGTACAACCCTATGAGAAAATAGTAAAACCGTGAGACCTTTAGCAATGTTTTGGCTCAGTTCAAATCTCTTTCTTAAATGGTCTTTTCAGTAATTATGAAAATGGTTTCAAAATAGTTAGTACTGATTAGCACAGAAAATCCGCCCCTCGGGCACAAATACCACAGTATAACAGGTAAAAGGCAAGAAGTATGAAAAATGAGCACGTAAAAGCTCGCCCCTCGGGCAATATCTCAAACTGAACCAGCCCCTCGGGCTCTCTCTCTCTCTATCTCAAATCCCTCTCAGAAACAGTATCACATAATAACCGCTGCGGCGCGTAGCCCGATCCACATATCGCTGCGGCGTGCAGCCCGATCCATAGCTCGCTGCGCTCACTGTGGGTGTGCAGACTCCGGAGGAGCACCTACAGCCCAAGCGCTATATATCACTGCGGCGTGAAATCCGATCCATATAATATACTACTGCGGTGTGCAGTCCGATCCATATAATATACTACTGCGGTGTGCAGTCCGATCCATATAAAATCCTCACATCCAGGCCCTAGGCCTCACATCTCTCCGTGTATCCTCACATCCGGCCCTCGGCCGCACTCAGCCAGAATATCGTCACAAGCCCCTCGGGCACTAGTAAAACAGTAGTCCTCAGCCCAAATTATCATTTAAATTATCATTTAAGACTCAATATGAGTGAAAGTGGCTGAGTTGTAAAGTAGTGGAGGAATAGTATGACTTAGTTCAAGTAATAAGTCAAAACAGTGAGGAAGACAGTGAAAATAATCCCCGAAAGGTTCAAATAGTTAGCACGAAGCCCAAGTACGGCAATCATCCCAAACAACAGTGATAACAAATAAGTTCCAGTCAATTATGCGGTAAAATCAACAACCGGGACAGATCAAGTAACAATCCCCAATGGTGCTCTACCCCATGCTCATATCCGGCGTGCAAGTCACCTTAATACAGCACTATGATGTGCAAATCCGGGGTTTCAAACCCTCAGGATA
>MU782113.1:10365-60287 GCA_026770625.1 Nicotiana glauca
CCGGTCAAAATAGAAAAAAAAAATCTAAGAACCCTAACCCCCTTCCCAAATTCCTTCTTCTTCAACTCCCATCTTCTTCAAATTCCCAACCCACATTCCCCAAGGTTCAAGTCATATTCTCCCCCACCATTCTTCACTTCTCCTCACATTATCTCACTACAGGTATGCTTTCTTTGTGCCATTTTTTTTTTCTTCAGAATTTCATTTTTATTGTTGTATGTATGTAGTTGTTGTTTTTCTCTTCTTTTCTTAGTAGAAATTGGTCACATATGTTGTAGTGGTTGTGGGTGGTAAGATTGGTAGAGTTGTACTTGATTTAGTAGGTAATTTTGGGGACATTGTGGTGGTATTGGGGTTGTAATATGTGTGAAATGGGGTGTGAGTATATAATACCCACAAGGTGTTTTTGTAAATGCCTCAGTGATTGTAATTATGTAATTGTAACCAATTGTGTGTGTGAAGTATGAGTAACCGCATTATGTCACAATTTTGTTTTGGATTGTGCTAATGTTATTCCATTTTTCCAGGTACTATGGCTCCATCTCAGAAATGCCGCACCACAGATGCATCTTCTAGAAGCCAAGCTGTTTCGTCCAGGGCATGCAGGTTAGCCCCTGCTCGTCCCTTTGATGCCAACAGGTTCGTATCTGTAAAGGGTCAGGACCGCTTTGTGGATAAGGACCTTAAAAAGCCGATACTGGAAAGGAGCATAGATATAGGGTCGGTCCAAATGGGTTTCCCGCACATGTATACTGAGCTGGTAAGGCGAGGATTGCAGACCTTCATTGACGAGTCGGGCGAGGGGAATATGATGGTTGTCCGCGAGTTTCACGCTAACGTGAAAGAACATGTGAATGGTGTTGTAACTGTGCATAGAAAGGCGGTGGATGCCTCTGTGAAGGCTATACAGAGAATGTACCAGCTTCCCCTCTTGTGGATCCCTATGAAGACGGATATGAAATGTGTGGCAGGTCACACACGCAGTGGGCGATGTTCTTTGAAACAATCTGTGTACCCGGAAAGGAAGTGATCCGGATGAAGTATGGTAAGAAGTTCCACTCTGCAGCGCTAAACTTTGAAGGGAAGTGCTGGTTATATGTTATTAACAACCACCTAATCCCATCCCCCAACACCACGGAGGTGAATGGTCCTCGGGCGGCTATAATTTGGTGCTTTACGACTGGCCACAACTTTGACGTGGCCAAGGTGCTTCATGAGAAGATGTTCATTCGTTGTTCGGTGAAAAGGTATGGGTTCTTTTTCCCTTCTTTGGTTACTAAAATATGCCAGGCGGGTGCCAGAAAATCTGGATGTAGATGGGAGAGTGTCGAGAGACCGCAAGTTCCGAGCAGACAAGGTTACTACTGGTAAGGAGCCGGTGGCAGCAGGTGTCGATGATAGTAGTGAATCTGATAACTCTGAGGATGCAGAATCTGAGCAGGAGGATGTGGAGGTCGAGCCACAGGCCCATGAGAAAAGTGCAGGAGTTACAACACCATCTGAGACTGCAGCACCATCTCGAGTTGCTCAGGTTACCCGTTTCATAGATTTGGAGTAGGAGGTGGCTGGATTGCGTACCTCGGTCGCTGAATTGGCCACACGTGTTGATGCAGTGGCTGACCGGCAGGTGAAATCGGAGAAGAAAATCTTAGGCTGGCTGAGAGCTCTGGGTCGTGCGTGCAATTTGAACCCAAACATTGTCTCTGATCAAGAGTGATATTTCAGGGAAGTTCCTTTACCTCACTGTTCCTTAATTTTTTATGCCATAAGGACATGGCTTCATTTTAGGTGTGGGATGGGGGTTACTTCAATGTATATATGTATATGTAACAATTTGATTGGTTGATGTTTCTTGGTTTTTTTAATTGTTTTTGGTGTTTTTGTGTACTAGTACATTAGGTAAGCTTAAGGTAGGTAAGTTGACTTGTCCCGACGACGGATCTTGTTCGACGGAGTTCTTGAGGGTCTAAGTCGACGTAAAAAAGGGAATATAAGGACTTTTCCTGATGACGGATCCTTTAGACAATTTTCGTGAGGGAAGTAAGTCTAAAGAAAAGACCAAAAAGATTTTTTATTTTTTAGGTAGTGTAGTAACTCCCCCTTGGTTTTTCTTTGGGCCACGGTTCTTTTCCAGGGGTTTAGCTTGAACCGGGTGTAGGTAGTTTTTGTTTCTTTTGTTTTTTTTTTGTTTTTAGTTAGTATTGATAGGCTACAAGCTGAAATCGAAAGAGAAACATTTGGCGTTGATACACCTGAACACAATAGACACTAGAGTGTAATGCTTAGTCTCAGTGGTTGATTCTTGCTAAAGCGCCTTAAATTATATGTTTGTCACTAACTTGAATACTCAAACGAGAGTGTCTCGATAAGCCAATCTGGAGTGAGTCATGTCCCATGTGTGTGAGTTGTATAATATTCTATGCTTTACATTCGATGCCTAGAACTTGCCCCGTGTGTTTGCAAAACGAAATAGTAGTTTCATTCAGTCTTAGAAGTGATATAGGCAATTTTTTTTGAGCCAGATATATAAAGTAGACCCACCTAAAGTTAATACATCGTAGTCAACCCCGTTGAGCCTATAAGCCTATTTCTTTGGCAACCACATTGCGAACCTTACCCAATTATTTGAATGGACATCTGTTTGAACCCCTTTACCTCACATAAGCACTTGAATGGTATTGAATTATGCAAAAGCAAAAGTCTGGGGTGGTGATTTTGTTTTTGAGTAGAACCGATGAAATAGAGGAAATGTGTAGTGTTTCGAAAAGTAAAAGAATAAGCACCACTTAAAAAAAAGAAAAAAAAACAACAAAAAAAATAAATAAATAAATAAATAAATTTTGAGCAAATGTAGTAGTCGATAAGTGGTGCCTTGGTGGTCTGTTACAATTGCACCTAATGGAGTGGGATGTTATAAATAAATATGGGGTGGAATGTCTGGTTTACATAAGTATGTTTTTGAAGGTTAATGTGATTGTATTAAAAGTGCTTAAGGAGGTTAGCCAGTATATCCAAATATATCCTACCCATCTCTTAGCCTACATTACAACCAAGTGAAGTCCTAATTGATCTTAGACTGAGTGGGCTCGATTAGTAGAGTAGTACACTATGAGCAAGCCTATGGTGAGTCTTTGTGGCATGTAAATGTTCTTTGTAAGAGTGAGCAAATTTTGTTTATCTACGTGCCTAATTGTTCTTGAAGTTAATATTTGTGGAACTACTCGCTTGTGTGATGTGAGGACATGTGATTCGCGAAGGAAAGGCAAGTCTTGACCTCTGTATAGGGTAATTTGAGTAAGTATGAATATTGCACGGCACGTGAGAGTCGACGTTTGAGGCAAAGATTGTTCATTACTAGGAGTAACTGTGGTGATCTGTTCTTGGTGTGATACGTTAGGGACAAATGCTTAGTGAAGGAACCTCTATAGAATGTACGGTAATAAGAGTGCTCATGATTGATAGAGACGATTAGGCAATTCTATGTGAAACATAACCGTAATGGATTCCATCAATATGAGAAATCATAACCTTGGATCCTTCTCTTAACTGTTTACACCCTAATCATTGTTAGTTTTTATTTGAGTAGTTATATTCAGTCTTAGTTAGTAGAAACATCCTCAATTGTTATTCAGAACGTTTGGGAAGTTGATTACGTAGAATTTTGTAAGTCTAACGAGAGTAATTGATAGGTTTATTCCTTATGGGTTCGACTCTGGGCTAAATACTCAGATGATATTTACAACGTCCGCTTAGTCTTTTTTATAAGGCATAGTTGGGCGTCAACAAAATATAAAATATCTTTGACGAAATTTGATAGTAAGTAACAATAGCAAGGTTAAAGCTTCAGCACTAGAACTTTCTATGTACATATCTGCACGAGTAGGGGCGGAGCTAGGGTACGGACTTGATTGAACTTAGTAGTTTGTTCAAATAGTATATTTGTGTTAAGAAATTAATTTTAAAATCCAATTATTAGCACATAATTATCATTCTGAAATCTAGAACTCATAAAGTTGAAATCCTAATTTCGCCTTTGTCCCGAGAATATTAATAGATTGTGGTGAAGGCAAGAATTTCATTAAGGAGATTAAAAAAGGTCTTATGTACCTAAGGAATTATATATATATTTCAGTAAAGAGAATTCAGTTAAACCTTATTTGGTGCATTTGGTCCCACCACCATGAGTATTACCGAAAACTAGTGTTCAAATCGTTTCGGTACAAGTATTCATTAGATTTATTGTCGAAGCGTTTTTTAATCAGTTCCGACAATTAATATACTCCGGTCAATATAGCATATTCACTGCGATTCTCACACAAGTTTCAACTAGTCTGACTTATTAAATAATCGAGACAAATTATATCATAAGCAAAATGCATTGACTTTGGACAATTTCTTGTTATTTGAGGCGCCAAGATGCTGTTAGCTATTCGCATATTCTTTTGGAAGTCTCTATTACGATAACGTTCTGACATTTAATAAAAGGTTTTTTTTCAACATTTATTAAAAGGTTCAACAACCAATTATTAGATGTTTTGAACTAAGTAAGTATTTACCTTTTCTTTTTTCTTTAAAGGGGATTACGTTAAATTACATGTATAACACCTTAATCCAAAGTAGTTGATGTTTATCCATTTTAGAGTATTTATTCTAATATACTCAATTTTTATGCTACTGTTCTATTCTTACCCTCCTATTCGAGCTGAGATCATTTATATTCTTTCAATAAGGAGCATTCAGACGTTACTGTATCTCGAATGGTCTCCCTTTGTAGTAATGTTTCTGTTTAACTATTAATATAATCGTATATTTTTAAAAAATAAATAAGAGGTCATGTATATATTTTTTATAAATAATATAAAACACTTTTTTCATAATTTAAATTTTTCTTTGTTTGAGAAATTATAGTACTTTAACATGAAAAATAATGACATCACATTAACAACCAACTCATGAAATAGATTATCTTATGTGGGACTTATAAATCCGAAAGTGCTAAGTAAATGAGGGGTTCAATTTTAAGGTAAATTCACAAATGGTTACCTAATTATATTTTTTTTTTTGCATCAAAGTCACCATAAATGGTCACACAACTATACGTTGTTTGGCAAAGCTCATACGATTTTTCTCAAAAGAGTTCACACCATTAAGAAATTCTTACACATTATATCTAGCTTCCCTGCTAGTGTATGACTTTATTCACAAACAAAATAGTAAACTTTCGATGGACATAAATATTTTTTTGGCTGAAGTGTCACATCCCACATTGTTTCACTTTTTTTAAAACAAATGACCTTTGGGGAAACCAAAATTGCTCACTTACATCATTAATTTATCTTTATAAAAATGTCTCATTTGGTAGCAACCTTTTCCTACACTTGTCCGTCTGAGTTTTTTCAAACAGAATTATTTGGGAGCAAATAACAAAGGACAAGACAAAGTGGGATCATCATTTTGATTTCATTAATTTGTAGTCGATAAAAACAATGAATGGAAAAAATGGCAACAATTTGGTCAATGAAATTGAAGAATTAGAAGAGGAGGAGAAATATTATTATTCAACAAGTGAATTATTTGAAATAGATCATGGAGGTGAAGTGGAAGGGAGTTTATTTTCCTTTGACTTCAATAATAAAGGAGATCATGATATTGTTTATGTTGTTGTTGGGAATAATAATGCTGCTAATACAAACAAGATTAGCCTGGAGTCAAGTATTGATGCATTGTTTTGGACTCTCAAACATGGTGTAATCAATCCAAATTCTGCCATTGTTTTTCTCATTCATATCTTTCCTCAAACCAAGTTCATCCCTACTCCTTGTAAGCTCTCTCTCTCACACACACTCACACAGATGTACAAAAAATAATCTCATAAATGCCTTTGACTTTATGGTAAAGTTGTTGCCAAGTGACCAGGAATTTACGGGTTCGAGTCGTGGAAACAGCATTTTGAAGAAATGCAGGGTAAGGTTGCGTACAATAGACCCTTGTGGTCCGATCTTTCCTCGGACCCCATGCATAGCGGAAGCTTAGTGTATCGCGCTGCCTTTTTTTTTTTTTTAATGTTTTGAAGTGACATTCTATTATACTTGAGATAGAGCTTCATCGAGTTAAAGGGTAAATACGAGGCAATTTGCTAAGTACAAGGATATAAATGACCTCAAAATATAATAAGAGGATAAATTTAAAATATTTCGTTAACAAAGGAGTATTTTATATTTCCCTTTTTAAAAAAGAAAAATTATTTGAATTTAGTCTAATTTGGTTTATTGTGCTGTATAACTGTCCAAATTTGATAAATGTTAATGATGATGATCCAACAGTGGGAATGATTCCAATAGACCAAGTGAATGAAGTGCAGAAGGAAAGCTATATGGCTCAAGAAAGAAGCAAGAGAAGGCAGTTTCTCCAAAAGTTTGTTGACATCTGCTCCGCTTCCAAGGTGCATAAATTAACTAAATATATTTCTTATGTTTGCCTCTTCCGTTGAGCTTAGGGTCTCCTGAAAACATCTCTATCCTTCCAAGACAGGGGTAAAGTCTGCGTACACTCTACCCCAAAATTCCACTAGTAAAATTTTACTGGATTGTTGTATTTCTTATATTTTCCTATAGCAAGTTAGCAACTTGCACAAATAGAAGGAGCCGCATAGCTCAAGGGTGGTCGAGCGGTCAGCTGAACACCCTTTATCCGAAAAGTTATATTGTGTATATAGGCTAAATATTACGTTATGATATGTATGCCACTTGCAACAGGTAAAACTGGACACTATACTAATTGAGAGTGACATGGAAGCCAAAGCTATACTGGACCTCATTCCCATCTGCAACATAAGAAAGTTGATTCTTGGTACTTCTAAAGCCAATCTCAAGTATGAACAAAAATCACTTAACTGCTGCTACACTTATCCATCAGTTTTAAGCTGCTTTCCATATAATGTGCATGCATTCATCTGATAGGAAAATGAGATCAAGAAGAGGTAACGGAACGGCTGATCAGATACTACAAAATGCACCAGAGTTCTGTGAGGTTAAGATCATATGTGAAGGCAAGGAAATTGTAGAGCTACAGATGTTTGAATCTCCTTCTCTCCGGAACTCCAATGGCAGCCCAAAGTCCATGGAAGGCCACATCCAGAATCAAAATCAAGAAGTCCAGAATGAATCCATAGGATGTGGAGGATGTTTTGGAGCCAAGGTCATGTCTTAGATCTATAGCTCATAGTATCCTACCAAAGACTTGAAATATGTAAATATTTATATCACCAAACAACTGGTTCTCACAAACATCTCCCTTCTTTATCATACCATAAATTACATGTTACTATTAACAGTAACTGTACATTCAAGAAGTAATACACCGATGTATCATTAACAAAGAAGTAGATCTTTATTTTTCCATTTTTCACTTCCTGCTAAGATCCTAATAAACAATGGCTGCTTTAGTAGACATTGCAAAAGTGGGTGATTTCCTAACCCCATGAAAAGGAAAGCCCGGTGCATTCAGCTCCCGCTATGCGCGGAGTCCGAGGGAAGAGCCGGATCACAAAGGTCTATTCTACGCAGCTTTACCCTGCATTTCTGCAAGAGGTTTCCGTAGCTCGAACTCGTGACCTTGACCTCCTGATCACATGGCAGCAATTTTACCAGTTACGCCCAGCTTCCCTTCATTTCCTAATCCCGTGGACGGAATAATATGTGGCTAAAGATATACTGATATTATTGCCTGATATTTAAGGAATGGCAAGGAAAAGCAAAAAAGAGAACTCCCTCCTTTTCTTCTGAATGAGCCAAAAAGCAAATAGTACATAGAAGAAAGTAAAAGGTAGCAAATTCACTGTGGTCTAATGTCTGGAAATACACCAACATCCAAAAGTATGGTTGTTGCATAACTTGAGATTGAATCTAAACTATCTCACACTATACTGTACCTTTGGGTTGGAATACAAATTCTAGCTAGTATCCAAAAGCAATATACAATTGTCTTGCTTAACTATGGTCATGTGGCCAAAAACAGTTTCCTGTTCAGGGCATGCCATATCACCTAAAGCCACGCGCTGAATTTGAGTAATCCAATTGCATACCTCTAAAACTCCTTATACTGGAAATACCTCTAAAACTCCTTATACTGGAATACACTCACCTTTTACCGTTTGGACACCCTTGTAAATACGGAGACTGAAAATGGTTGGCAGCTCTAGCTTGAAGCATGTAGGGGTTCACAGATAATAAGGTCTGACACTGTTATGGATAGTGACGACGGGACCCTGTTCATATACCATTTTGATAAGAAGAACCTGCCATCCTGATCACTAGCAATCCCTGAATTCAGGATTTGTTCTCCACCAATTCAGAAAAATTACCAGTCAGGTTAATATTTACTAGAAGAAATCAAATTCGAGATAGTTATCAGAACCCTTTTGGCTGGGAGGCACTGCGGCAAGAGCAGTCTTTTGATTTGTAGATGCTGCTGGAATTGGTAGTCTCTCAAATTCAACAGGTTTAGGGACATCGGGAGGGGTAGCACAGCGTATTAGTGCCCAATTAACCCCTTCAAAGAAAGGGTGTTGTTTTATCTCAGTTGCCCCTCTTTTGTATGCTAATCTGTTCTGTGGTTCTTTTATGAGTAAACCCCTAATCAGATCTCTTGCTGCAAAACTAACAACCGGTGATTCTGGAAATCTAAGAGGTTGCCCCACTACATTGAATAATGTAGCTCGGTTACCAGATCCTTTAAATGGTGTTTTACCAAACAAGAGCTCATAGAGAAAGATTCCAAAAGTCCACCAATCCACTGCACTTCCATGACCTTCACCTTTGATAATCTCTGGTGCCAAGTATTCATGGGTTCCCACAAATGACATAGAGCGAGCAGCAGTAGGTTCTGCCATAAGCTCTGGTAATGGCCTAACTTGGTTGCCGATATCATTTTTGGGTTTCCGATCCTTCTTGGACTTACTGGAAAAGAGGCGACGAGAGAAGCATGTTGTAGGAACAACACATGATGGTTGGATGCAGGAAGGTTCAATGCACGCCGGCTGGACACAGTAACCAGAATTCTTCCTCAGAGGCTCCGACTCCAGGGATGATGTCTTCACCAGTGTTGGGCTAAAAGCACAACAAAGCGATAGGTCAAAGTCCGAAAGCATTATATGTCCATCTTCTCTGACAAGGACGTTTTCTGGCTTAAGGTCGCGGTAGATAATCCCAAGCATATGGAGATACTCTAGAGCTAGAAGGACCTCAGCAACATAAAATCTGAAAAAGGAGGAAGTTAACATTCAGTAACATAGACCATGTCAATAAAACGCTTGATATAGCAAAGACTATTGAAGCCGTAGACCGTATCTCTTAGCTAAACTATTATTCTAGTCGGAACCAAAGGACAATTTTGTTTGCTGGAGAGAAAATTAAAATATCATTTCTAATCCCTAAAATGAATCCTTGGAATATGAGCAAGAACCAAACACCCTAAAAGAAAAGGAAGGAGAGGAAATTTGGTAACTTGGTGGCGAGACAAAAAACAATTGAAAAGTCAGAACATGAAAAATAAATGGCATCACATGCAATAGACTTATTACTCAACAAAGAAAATTGAGAACCATGACTTTCTCAAAACTGCAAAAAAGATGCTCCTAAAACCTTGGTAACGGAAAGCGGGTAGTTATTTCCTATAAGCTTCCAACAAAATTTAAAGGCACTTTTGCATTATGTCAGTCGTACAGCAGCATAAGATTCAAATTGCAGTTGACTACATAAATATGCCTGCTCCAAACGCCAGTAGAGTATATCCTAGGAACTGAAAGAAGAAACTGATAACTTATTGCCTTAACTTCAGGGCAATATTCAAAAACTGCAAAACTGTGGACCTGGAGATAACAAAATTGGAGGAACTTTCACATAAGAGCAACAACTAGACTACTTTGTTGAAACAGCATTCTTCAATGATGGATCTATGACTGGAAGTTCTAGAATAATGATCCTGTTACTTGAAAAAAGTAGTAAAACAATATGGATTTCAGAAAGTAGCAGTAGGAAAAATTGTATCACCAAAAAACTGAAAAGAGGTCATACTTTACTGCTTGTTCAGAAAAATGTTTCCCTGGCTGTCTCTGCCTAAGACTATGTAGATCCCCTCCGGGACAGAATTCCATGACCAAGCATGAAAATTTGTCAGTCTCAAAGTGGCTGTAGAGAGATGGAAGAAAAGGATGGTCGAGGGATTGTAAAATTTCTCTTTCTGTCTGAGCACGAAGAAGCTTCTTGCGGCCGGCTAGAGATGCTTTATCCATGACTTTCATAGCAAAGTAACACTTGGTTCCACTCAGTTCAGCCAAGTAGACACTTCCAATATCTCCACAACCCAACCTTTTCAGAAGTCTGAAATGGCTCAAACCTAAACTACCATCTTTAGATCGGACAGCTTGGATAGCTTCCCATCTCACGTCATTTGTTTTATGGGGTTTGTTTACACTGCTGCTAAAACTGCTAAAGCTGCTTTCATCACTCACATCAGTGCTGGTGCTTCCTCTACACATGCTGCTCTTTCCACTCTCAACAAAATCAGCACGATCACTAGTTTTGGCTAGACTACTAGTACCATCGCTGACTTTAGCAGAAACTGAACTGTTCTTTCCACTAGTTTGCTCCGATGTTTTCTTTTCTTGATCAGTAGAAGACTCGAGTGAGCTTCTAGTTCCATTTGCTTCATGTCGCACAGGTGTCAACACATTCTGAATATCAGTGGGAGCATTAGATTTATCAATTGACAGATCACTGGACCCCTTTTGATTGTTAGCTGACTTTTTATCATTCAGAGCCGGGTCCACAACAGGTGTTGTAATTTTACCAGATTTCGGCAACTTATCAGAAAGAGCAAGGCTAAGTTCATTCATTTTTGACAACTGTGTAAGAAATGAGCTAGAATCATTTTTTTCTGCTGTTTGTCCAGCCAAAACAGGTTTCTGTTTTGGTTCAAGGGGAGGTCTAGCACCAAAATTTGAAGCCATCAGTGACACAACGATACAGGAGAACAAGTTACAAACTACGACACCGTCCTCTGTCAGCCATTCCAATCGCCCTTATCCTGCAAACAAGACCAAAAATTTACCATTAAAAAGAGACTACAGAGTCTAAAAATTGGTTAAGATTAAGTCTCCTCTTTGAGAACCAAGGTGTTACTTTCAGCACAAAATGCATTTGTATCTATCAAGGGGGGGAATAGTGGTTTTCTTTTGTTTCCTACCCTGTGTCCGAAACGAATTTGGGGCTAGACTAATTTGGATTTGCACCGAAAAGTCCCATTTTGAAGGGTTTACAGTCTTTTCCAACAAATTATGTTTATTGGGGTGGTAAAGTATCCCTTCATGTGTAACCAGAGGTCTCGGGTTCGAGCCAATAGAATTTGTTGGACAGAACTGATCACTAAGTACTAGATCAGCTCCAAGTCACGGAATCAACTAAAGATCTCTCAAGGACATTCGCATGCAGAACATTAGACTATTTGGAGGATATAAATGGAAAGCTACAAGATACAGAAAATCCAACAAAAAACAGATATTTAACAAGAAACTAAGTAAACTTGCCACATAAAAAGTATCAAGCCAACAACTCATAATTTAACAGAAGACGGTGGATTCATCATAATTTAACAAATCTGTGAACATGATTAAGGATAAATTAAATAAAAATCAGATCTTGATCAAGATTAAAACTTTCAGCAAAACCCCAAATCAGATCCTTAACAACCAAAAAACCCCAGGTGAAAAAAACTGAATCTTGACATGTAGAATGGGTAAATTGCAACAAGATAAGTACCTGAATAATTACAATACACCCTTTAAACCCAAGTTGAATACTTAGCTTTAACTGTGAAAGAATAATAGAGCGTAGAGGAAAGAATGGTCTTTGTAGCTTCCTCCAGTTTAGGACTGTAGCAGCAGCTGAGAGAGAGAGAGAGAGATGCTTTGGACTATTAGGAGAAAATGAGGAAGAGGGGTCAAACAAATGCTAAAGGAAAAAACACTTTTTTCTTTGAAGAAGGGACTTATTTAATTTAAAAGGTCTAAATTTATTTACATACTATAATATAATTAATCTTTTCCTCCATTTCACTTTTGGTCTATTTTTTTTATATAATAACCTAGTGTCGGATCAGCTTGCGCACACCAACAACAACAATAATAACAGATTGAATCACAAATAAAATTCGGGGAGGGTAGTGTATACCTAGGCCATGTTCATATTCTGGAAAGGTATAAAAGCTATTTTCAAAAGAAAAAAAATTGGCTCAAGAAAGGGAAAAGAAACAGTGAAGATAAATAATATCAACAAAATATGTCAAAAATCAGCTTGTGTGCACCATGACTAATAATCATCTAGTATTTTATCTTTATTATACTTGAACGTGAAACTTCATAGTTCTCAATTCATATCTAATGATCACTAGGTTACACCCTTTGAACTACTTTTCATCTATTGATATCTTAGACTCCTCATATTTGCTTCTATTATTAATAGAACTCCAATATAACATTGTGATTCAAATTATGTAAAAATTAAGGTTTAAATTTATATTAATTTTTAATTATGATTTAAAATTACCCTCGAATTCGAGTTTCATTCGGGGTCAAGGGGAAAAAACATTCTGCTGACTGTAATATTTAATCAAAATTCTAACAAATGATAAAATTACATTTCTGATATAGTTTTTATTATTTTTCATTTAAAAGAAAAAAATTTATTTGGGTTGTTGTGTAGGAGTGAGCGTGTGATTCAATATTTTCATTCATTTATTCTTTTGTAAAATGGGCCCAAACTCCAAAATCCAAATCAGTCGTTCTGCTGTCTGCCATGCCATTGCCAATCAATCTGGCCACCAACAGATAGTAAAATGACGCATATATCCTTTTCGTTGGCACCATTCTTTAATGTGCTCTAAATACATTTTTTTATACTTGATGGTTAAATAAAAAATAAACTGATAAGGAATATGATGAAATAATTTAAAATTTTCAGAACACTTTACCCTATTAATGAGTCTGAAAACTCGATTTAATCGAACCAAATGATTTCACATTAAAAAAAATAGAGATTTTTATGTGCTCAGTTGAAAACTTAAGGGGCCAAAGTATATGAAATCGTATAGCTGAGGACTAAGTTATGATTCTTTTTTTACTAAAAAACATTATTTTTCAAGTAATCGTATTTGCATTACGCATAAGCAAATTATACACATCGACTCAGGCGAATTTGAAATATTTGGTTTTAGTTTTATCGGTCATTTTGGATTTATGCAGTTTTTTTTGTTTTTTTGGAAACGGATATTCCCGGTAGATTCATAGGCAAGACCTTTTATTCGGAAAAGGGCTTGATATATCCCTTTATTTTGTTTTATTGTTCAATCATGTCCCCCGTTATACTTTCCGTCCAAGTTTACCCATGTTGTCTATCAAAATTATATATTTGTTCATATTTTAACGGTCAGGACACGTAGTACATTCTGAATACGGAAAAGGGCATGATATATCCCTATACTTTATTTTATTGTTCAATCATATCCCTCGTTATTCTTTTCGTCCAAGTTTACCCTTGCCGTCCATTAAAGTTCTATATTTCCCTCTTATTTTAACGGCCGGGACACGTAGCATATTTTAGGAGAAAGAACTAGTAAAAAAATAAAAAAAAATCCAAACCGCCCTAGAACCCATGACCCGCATGCTTGTTTTTCCTCTCTTAATTTTTTTTCAAACTTCTCTTAAATAAAAACTTTTAATCCGTGTAAGAGATTATCTTAGTCTGACAAAAAGATGAGGTTCAAAGACGCATTGAGGCGTCGACGTGACTTCGTGAATGGTCTTGAGTACTTGGGCATGTATGAAATCTTACTATATTCATTTTAGCCGTAGAAATTACTTCTCCAGCTTTATTAAACAGTTCGAAATTGGACCCATCCTCCTATCATTGTTTTGAGATCGCCGGAGAAAGAATTCCATCAAGCCCGTCTGAAGTTTCAAATTTTTTGCCACACCTTTTTGAATTTTTTCTTAAATCAATGAGATTGAAAGAAAATACATATGCAAGGAATTGTGGGCGACTTCGAGCAGTTTTGTTTTCAAAGGTGGAGTTTCATTCAGTGATATCAAGAGGAAGAAAAAAATGTAAGAGAGTGAGGAGTAAGAAAATAGAAGTAAAGAAAAACATGGTGGCCACAAGCAAAGAGATGACATAACCTTGTGTCTTTAAACCCCATCTCTTTGTCACACTAAGATAATCTCTTACATGGATTAAAAACTTTTATTTAAGAGAATTTTGGAAAAAAATTAAAAGAGGAAAAACGAGCATGCGGGTCATGGGTTCTAGGGGGTTTGGAGTTTTTTTTTGTTTTTGTACTGGTTCTTTCTCCTAAAATATGTCGCGTGTCCCGTCCGTTAAAATAGAGGCAAATATAGAACTTTAATGAACAGCAGGGGTAAACTTGGACGGAAAGTATAACGAGGGGTAGGATTGAACAATAAAATAAAGTATATGAATATATCAGGCCCTTTTCCGTATTCGGAATGTGCCACGTGTCCCGACCGTTAAAATAGGGGTAAATATAGAACTTTGATGGACGGCAGGGGTAAACTTGGACGGAAAGTATAACGGGGGACAGGATTGAACAATAAAACAAAGCAGAGGGATATATCAGGCCATTTTCCGCTTTTTATTTTATACTTTTTGATAAGGCAGGATATTTGTCGTTATTAGTATTTCTTCCGTCCTATTTTAATTATCGTTTTAGCTTTAGAAAATTGTTTCAAAATAATTGTCACTTTAAGAATTGAAGACTAAATTTGTTCATTATTTTCAACTATATCCTTATAATAAAGAAGTTATAGTACTTTCTAATACTCCCTCCGACTCATTATAATTGATTTTTTGTGGTCCATAATATTTAATTTTTTTCAGATATCAAGTAAGTGACAAGGGGTGAGCCGCTCCAAGCGAAAAGCGATAGTAAATCCTGAACTTGCCCACGCTCATCCAAACTGATAGTAATACCTTGGAGCCCAGCTACCGACCTGAGGCGCCGACCATGAAAGCCAAAATGGGATATTAAATATAATTCTAGAAGGGCCTTCCCGTGAAAAAAAGCGAGTAAGCAAAAGTTTTTTAGACTAGTCCCACTAAGATAGCGAGGAAACTGACTTTCGAGAGAACTGCTTTCGCCTCGGTAATTACCTAATGGGAGAGAACTGATGCCAATGTAGTCCACTTCTTTTTTCCAGAGTTGCTCTAGGAATAAAGAGCACAGGAGCATTTGCTATATTTATAATGAATAAATTAAGGTTAATATGCTCAATTTTATTGTTAATTACGTAGTGCTAAAAGGTCGATTTTTTAATATGTGTGAAAATACCAAAAAAATCAATTAAAATGAATTGAAGGGAGTACTACTCAATTCTTATATATTTATTATTTTCTTAATGACTGTAAAAAGAATTAAAGCGATAGTTAAAATAGAATGGATAGTATAAAAACTAGGAAAATAACCAGCTATGTCCATTTATAAGTAGTTCATTATAAAAATTGGCCAATTAATAAAATATTACTAATATTAGCCAAATTAGCCAATTAGCTATTTGTAGCAAAAAAATATCAATTTTTTGTGTTGTTTTGAGTGGGTGTTATTAGAATAGATTGGTCACAACTTAAGGAACTTGAATCTCAGTTTTGGGATGATTTGGTGAAGTTTTGAGGCGGTTTGAATTGAAAATTCGAAGTAAAAGCTGAACATGAAAAAAATATGTGTATCACATATGTATCAATAGTGTATCACATGTATATTCATGTATACTTGTGTGTGAGATACATGTGTGATACATGTGTCGTAGAAGACTTTTTTTAACTTGATTTAATTATGAATTTTGATACAAAACCAGTCCAAATCACCTCCAATCTTCCTCAAATTTTGTATATTGACTTATCTATATATTTTCAATGAATTTCAACTATACCCATTGAAAAAGTTCTTTTTTTGTTTAGATTTTTGGAATATTGTATAGATTTTTGTATTTTATCATCTTATTTGTTACCCCCTCCATGAAATTTCCTTTTCGTCTTATATCTAATGTTGCTAATCACGCTTAAAAATATGGAAGGTGATTTTTGCATGTGATTTTTTGAGAGAAAGAGCCCTATCATTTGGTTTTTCAATTTTTGTTAGCTAGTTTTGGTAAGTCTACAACTAATGGCTAGAAGTTGGTAAGTTAAGATTTATTTGGGAAATTTGTGTAAGTTTCATGAAAACTATAAACGGAGTAAATTATTCAGCCTTGAGAAGTGCAGGGATCTTTTCTGGAAAATAGAGTTTTTTTTATAATATATTGAAATTTAGCACTGCCTCCAACCTTGGTCCATGGATAGTTGTGTTGGAAATGGCGTTTGGTGTTAGTAATATATAACACCTCACTCTTCTTTTCATGGTGTCCTTTCCTTCTTTTTTTTTTTTTTTTTTTTTCTTTTTAGATTTAATAGAGGAATATTTATTGTTTATAATTTTCTAAGTTGTGTTCTAACGAACTCCTTTTAGAACAAAAGGTCATAATTTACATAGAACGGTTTTTTTATTTATAATTCGAATACTAATGGTTTTTCGAATATTGATTTATTTTTTGTTATGTCTTCGCGCTTGAGAGTTATATTTTGTATTTTTTTGAGAAATTATCAGCTAGGTATTTAATACGTATAATTTGATTTGATTTCAGGCGTTCAATAGATATTATACTTAGTTTAAATATCTAAGTGAAAATTCGTGACAAATTTAAGAGATTGGCTATATTCTAATAAACAACAAACTAATATATGAGTTGAACTATAACAGTCAATTTAACGAGAACTGCATTTCGATGATTTAAATATTATATGTATGCCATATTATATGCCTATTAAAATCTTTATGTAGTTTCTAAGAAAGATATTTTGATTACCTTAATTATAACAATATTTATCTACAATATTATTTAATTATCACTTTTTAAAAATATTAATTAACTAATACAATAAGGGTAAATTCAGTGAGACAAAAAACATAACTAACTTTTTTTTTAAAAATATTTAAAAGAGTTCTTTGGCTGAGGTGGGGTTTCTTGTTTTCAGCAATTTTGCTATAGCTGAATTTCTGGTAAATGTCACAAATGCTGTCGACATTGCAATTATGAAATGTCTGATTTTGGTTTGTTATATTATCCTTGAATTTCCTCAACTGTATGTAAACAGATTGGACGCGTTCTTAACGACTGCGTGATGTGTTAGGCTATATAATTGCGTTGTGAATATTACGTTATAGGTCTTAATCAAAACAATACGTGGTCCTTTAATTTGTAAAATTATATTTCAGTAGAATTTTCCAGTGGCATTCCTTTAATTTTTTACTGATTAATTCTTGTCGCGTCATCTTTGTACTAGGGTGTGTTCGGTATAACATGTCATATTTCAGAAACAAAAAAAAAATTGTTGGATTTTAAGTGTTTGGTTATCACAAGGAAGATACATTCCATCAAAATGTAGATGGACTTCCTTCTCCAATAGGCGGAAGACAATTTTTTATAAAACTATCTTGGCGTTTAACATTATATTACACTATTAGAAAACTGTCAAAAACCGTCCACAAAATATCGATTGAAATTGGTTGGAAGAAAAATTGGCCGAAATCGGTCGAAACATAGGTTAATTGGTCGCAAAAGTCAAAGATAAAATTTCACGCAAAGATACCGACCACATCAGCCGGAAATAGTGATTCCACAACAAAGACGTCTGATACATATAACAATTCTGACTGATGTCGGTCGAAAATTACAATCTTTGACCAAGACATGATCATAATTGCATATTATCTACTAAAATAAGTTTTAATTAAAAAATTTCAAGTATACCGACCAAAATCGGTCAAAAATTTGAATCTATTTTTTCCCGCTTAGGGTCAAATGATTTTTTCCATAACAAAAATTCTATCTATATAAATTACCTACCAATTTCGGTATGTATTATTGTTAGATTATTTGTTATTTACAATATTGATATGTGGCTATAATTTATAGTTTAGCACATTATTCGCCTTGTATTTTCTTTAATAATAAATTATACTTTATTTGCGCGTAATACAGTCCATTTTATAGGTGAATTGGAGATGAAAGTAGAGAAAAAAGATACTTTCAAGTCGAAAGCATGCGCGGGATAAGTTGAATAAGAGAACCTGGCGACGCCAGGCTTGAAACTGGTGATATCCTTGGCGAGGCAAGGCAAGGCAAGATGCCAAGCTTAACCAGGCGTTATACCCGGCGATGCCAGGCCTGGGGCAGGGTCCACCAGGCATTATGCCTGGCGACGCCAAGTCTGGGGAGAGGTCCATTCCGAGTTTTGAAGACTTTGTTCGCCTCCCGGTTTGACTAGGATTTGACCTACACATTTAGGTCTTGTCCTACACATATAATTAAACCTAAAAACGCCACTTTGAAGGATTTTTTTTGCAATCGGAGGTAATGATAGCTCGTGGAATAACTGTTGGGAGTTAGAATCATCGATTTCTACATCTCTTTATCCTTACTTTGTAATTCAATTATGAAAAATACTTTGTATATTGTTACTATGAGTATGAGTAGCTAAACTCTTAATCTAGGGTTTTGATGGAACCTATTGGAGGGTGATTTTTCTGTTACGTTAATATAGATTTGCCGTTGTATTTTCTCTATTTGTTCAACTATATTATTATTGTTGTTGATTGATGGGACCTCAATTAACTGTGCCTATTTAGTATGTATTACTCGGGAGAGAGTGCATATTTAAGTAGTTGTTGAACAACATCACTCTTAAAGTATATGAGGGATCAACACGAAGGATTTAAAGGTGGGATCACGGATAACGAAACCCTAGTGCGATCTCAGTGAGCTGTACTTAAGTCCAAGTAGCGTAATTCGGGAGAATATGTCTAGTATTTTATGGTAATTACTCGGGAGAGAGTTACGATAGTCAGAGTGCTCATGATTGGTAGAAAAGACTTAGGCAAATTTATAGAAAATGTAGCAGAAAAGATTTCGACATTCGGGGAAATCATAATCTTAGATCATTTCAATTCTTGTCCACAACCCGTTCGTAATTAGTTATTATTTATGGCATTTTCATTACGTAATATTTAGTGATTAAACATTCAATTTGTTAGTTAAATATTTATGAAGATTGATTATATGAATTTGTGTGAGTCTAGTTGATGTGTTTAATAGGTTAATTCCCTATGGGGTTCAACTCCGAACTTATTAACCAGAATATATTTGCAACAACCACTTAGTCCTTTTTATAAGGCATAGTTGGGCGTGATCAAAGTTCGAGGTCGTTGCCGGGCAATTAACAGAGTTATTAATTGCAGTTGAAAGAAGTAATAAAACTCTTAGTGTAGTCAATTTTCTTTAATTTAAACTAAATACATTGAAATTCTAACGTGTGTAGTCTTGGTTATTACAGGTGTATGCCTAGAAACTCCTCAAGAATTGGTGAGTTGTTCGAAGCATTATCAGATCCTGGTAAAGTTTTCAAGGCACTGAATCGTACAAACAAGAAGGTCAAACAGAGGAATACTATAGTTACTTGATATGCAACATCTTCTGTTATAGAGGAATATGAAAGTATAATAATAACAGATAGTACACAAAGTTTTATTGAAGTGGGACAAGTATACCAAGTCAAGGAAACAATTGCAACTGCAATGAAGTACTATTCTGTCATGCACAAGTTTCAATTTAGGGTTAAAAAATCTAGTGCTAGAAGGCATGAACATATGAATAGTCAAAGATTATGATTTTTTTTTATTTTGTAGTTTAATTGTAATTTTTTACTTCTTTAGTTTTTCTTTGTGATAATGTTTAACAGAATTATAGTTGAATTGTAGTTATGTTGTATATAGATTGTATAATGTGATAGTTTAAGCTAAAACAATTTTTTTTAAATCTAAATTTTAACCCATTGTGTAAAATATATTTATTTTGTAGTTACTAGATGATATGTGTTGGTGAAAACTATACATGACACTTCAAGACAACTAGCATAAATGATTCTGCAATATTCAAAGTCAGAAATTTCGGCAGCCAGCGCACATGCTCTTTAATGGACAATACATTCATACAATGCAAAGCTACTATCATGGTAGTTGGTAGCATGGTTATTCAAAAATATTCTGATCCTAAGATAATTTACACCCCAAAAGACATTCAATTTGACATGTTGTCTAAACACAACGTGAATCTAACCTACACGCAATCCTGGAGAGAAAAGGAAAAGGCTTTACAGTTTTTGAGAGGTCATCCTGCTCACTCCTACAGCAAATTGCCTAGTTATTTGTATATTCTAGAGAAGACTTATCTAGGATCTGTAGTTAAATTGAAGAAGACAGACGACGATTGCTTCTTGTATGTATTTGTTGTGATTTGTATGTCAATTAGTGGTTGGAAATATTGTAGGCCAATTGTAGTAGTTGATGGGACATTTTCAAAGTCAGCATACATGGGAATAATGCTAACAGCCATTACAATGGATGTAATAGGTACTGAAATTTTATTGTAGAAATATTGTAGCTTGTATTTTTTTGCAATACTTGCAGATTAATTATAGATATATTGTAGAATAGTTGTAGTTTGTATATATATTTCTTCTTTTGCATTTTTACTGCAGCCAATTAATTGCTTCTTGCCACATAATGTAGGTACCATATTATCATTGGCTTATGCTGTTGTTGATTCAGAGAATGATGCATCATGGAAGTGGTTTTTTGAGCAATTCAAACTCGCGTATGGTGAAAGACCAAATATGTATGTTGTTTCAGATCGGAATGAGAGTATCTTGAAGGCAACATCTATTGTTTATCCCGGCATGCCACATTATTCTTGCATGTGGCATTTTTAGATAAATATACGGGCAAAGTTCAAGAAAGGACATATTAAGTTAAGTGAATTTTACTTTGCCACGGCACAGTCATATACACTTGATGAATTTAATGAAAGGATGTCAAAGATTAAGGAGATTGACCCCAGTGTTAAAGCAGACTTATACGATATTGGCTATCATATATGGTCTCGATTACATACTACGATGAACATAACTTGGACTATGACATCAAACATTGCAGAGTCGTTGAATGCTATAATAAAATATGCAAGAAAGCTGCTAATAGTAGAACTATTAGAGTATATGAGGACCTTTCTTGAACATCGGACAAAAGAAAAGTTATTGAAAGCAAAGAGTACATTCACATACCTTGGATACAAATTCAACAAAGAGTTGGATGACAACAGAACATTGTCGCACAAGCTTAGAGTAAGATCTGATTATGTAGATATTTTGTATATAGTTTGATTTTAACCGTATATGAATTGTTTTTTGTTTGTAATGTACTCATAGGTGAGGGCTTCAATAGACTACATCCACACAATAATAGATGGTGTGAGGCGCTATATTGTTTGTCTTGAAAATAAAAAAATGTAGTTGTGGGCAATTCCAGCTTGATAAACTACCTTGTCCACATGCTTTGGCTGCTTTAAGATACAGGGATGAGTCTTTTGAACAATATTTTTTATCCTTATTATACAAGAGTGAACCTCTTGCGTACTTATGAAATACCAGTTAATCCCCTGCCTAATGAAAGCAAATGGAATGTGCCACAACATATAACTGAAGAAGTATTAAATCCACTTAAAGGAGGAAAAAGGCATCCAAGAAGACCTCAAAAGGAAAGATATAAAATATATGATGAACTAAATTCAAAGAAGTACAAGGTTTTATGCGGCAACTGCGGAGGAGAAGAGCATAACAAAAGATCTTTCAAGAATACATCCAAAAAGAAATAAAATTTTATGCAGTTAACAAAATATTTCATAAAATTTATTGGTTAGTTCTGGATAATAGATTTTGATGTGTAATTGTTGGTGTTTTCTAAGATCATAATGTAATTAGTTAAGATTTTTCTGTATTGAGACAATACTTTCATAGATTGATTTGTTTATGAATGGTGTCTCTATATATATATAATCTAGAACTTTTTTACTATCTATGGAATCCTTTACATAGTTGTTAATGTGTTTTGCAGTTTATCTACAATAAAACTACAAAAAAAAATACATTATCTGGAATTTACAGATTATATATATTATAAATCAGTAGGAAAGTAGTTAAAACTTAAAATATTGTAGATAAAGTATTATTTACATTTAAAAATAAATATAAAAGAAACAAAATACACTGTTAAATATAATCTACAAATTATATACGAATATAACTACAAAAAATCTACAATACATGTAGCTGACATAATAGCTAGATTAAAACTCGGGTAGAAACAACCTATATGGTGAAAATAATTTAGATGAAGTAATTTATACATTCGACAAATTGAATTTAAAAGCAACAAAATATTTAGTTACTGATTTTTATACATTATCTACAAAAAACCAACAAAATAACTACATATTTTTTCATTGACAGAATAAATATATAAAAATTCAGTTGGAAAGAATTTATATGCTAAAAATAATAAAGATCAAGTACTGTAAAGATTCAACTAGATAAGAAAAAAGAAACAAAGGCTACTATAATTGTAGCGCAAGTCTGCTACAATTAAAACAGAATAAATTGTTCAAAAACTTGTCTCCATCTTTCTTATAAACCAGCATCAACTAAACAATTGTACTACATGTTCTATACAAAATATTACAACTACTTCTTCTTCCTCTGGACTCGTATTTTCTCATTCAAAGTTGGTGCACCTTTCCGCTTTGCCAATTTGTCTGTCACCTCACTATCACTAATTGCCCCATTCCCTGCTTATTTCTAGCATAGTCCCAAAGTAGCGCTCCATAGCGTCTACGATGTTGGTCAATATCAGAAAGGTCTTCTGGCGGAATTAATAATTCTCCAATACTAACATACTCTACAAAGGCAGCAATAAATATACCACAATCGCTGAAAAGGATAAAAAAAATATCAATATTTACCAAACCATCAGAAAAAAAAGGTTAAATGTATAGAAAGAAAGAAGATTTTTGTTACAAGTGATCCTTCTTTTTGCTATGGTATCTCTCTGACGATCTACTGAATGTTAAGAGGGTTGGTAACAGGTTTCTTAATATATGCTTTTGTATTCTTGAAGTTGATGTCTTTACGCTTCCCATAAAACCCGGTGCATGACAAATATAAAGGGATAATAATAGAAAACTTGTCGACACAAGATTCAACAATAGGGTGATTGTGTGAAGAGACCATGGAATCATACGCATAAAGACACCTTTCTGCAATGTCAAAAACAACCAACGGCCAGTGAAATTTTTCTACAATGTTGACGGGCATGATGACATAATCAACTTCATCCCATGCAATATTTGCGAGTAGTCTATACCCCAATATATTTTGCTACAACGTCATGGGGTTTGACAACAGAAAACTTCTTTTCTTGAGGAGAATTTTGGAACTTTTCATAAATCTGATCAATCCTAGTCTTGAACACACAATCTGTTATAGTAAACCTGGTCTTGTTGTGGGGGCCATACTTGCCTCTTTTTCTCAAGTAATACATTATGACATTAATGTGCTGTAACAAAAACAGATTGCATTTATCCTACAAGTTATCTTCACATATTCTACACAAAACTACAATTCATACACAAACAGAATGCAAAGAATCTATCATTTAGGAAACAACTATCTACAAAATATCTACAAATCAAATACATGGAATTTTATCGAGTCATTAAGGACTTGTCCTGGGTGTTCCAAGGAAAAGAATCACTCCTTCTTGTCAACCTTTTCAACTCCAAGATCCAACTATAGCTTAGTTTGGTTGTCCTTTATAGAATACGGAGCCTTTCTCCTATATAAACAAATAAAAATTAAAATAAAATTGTTAAATGAAGTGGATGTGTAAAAGATGAATGTTAGAATAAAAGTGTCAAATTGTGCAACCTAACATCTTTGAACCTGTATTGGTACCATGGTATAACCACTTGTGTAATTGATCCAATAACTCAGGGTCTACGTTTTGACCAATAACACTAGTAAATGGGTGCTTGGGGTGAAAAGTTTAAGTTCCAACCGAGGTGCTGCCACCAGAACTATATAAAGGGAGAAATGGTGATCGAGCATGCTTTCCCGGCTACCTTGTTCTACCTTGCTCCACGGGTGTTGTTTCATCGTGTATAGGCTTGCCGAACTTAACCAACTGGGAGAAGTTATTAGGCAGCTCGAAGTCATCAAGCGTAACGTCCTTATTCTCTCTTCCGGATTCTTCTGTATCACCTACATTCACATACTCTGCTTCTCCTCCTATATTGTCATCTTCCGTATTCTGTTGTTCGCTTTGAGCTGCTACTGTCACTCCGTTGTCACGACCCAAACCCGGTCGTGATGGCGCCCAACCATATAACTAGGCAAGCCTGACCAATTATCACTCACGAACCCAACCTGATAACTCATTACCAACAATTTAAGGGAATTTAACAGTTTAAAAATAATAAGCTGGTGTTTATAATAAAAACAATACAGAACAGACCGAAACAACTGACGAAACACTCCCAACAGAATCTGGGGTCACGAGTCTAGAGCCTCTAAACAACGGAGTAACAGATATTCGAAAATACATAAGTCTAGAATGCGGAAATAAAACTGAATAAAAGGGAGAAGTCGGGTCCTGCGAGCGTCAGACAGCTACCTCGACAACTCTGATAAAACTCTGGAAGACAGCGATTGCTCAGCTAAGTCTCTGGAACACCTGAATCTACACACATGGTGCAGGGAGTAAAGTGAGTACTTCCAACTCAGTGGTAATAGACATATATAATGACTGAAAGTAAGAAATCCCGAAATACCACAATGCAAAGCTGAAACTAACCACTTAGCACATTAAACGATGAAACAACAATAATCAACGACAGATAGACAAATAGATATCAATGCATGAATGCAATGCAATGCACATGACCGCTGCGGCGTATAGCCCGATCCATTGGGTACCCACGCTCACTGTGGGGGTTCAGACTCCGGAGAGGCTGCTACAGCCCAAGCGCAATGACATAGTAGCATTCGCTGCAGCGTGCAGCCCGGTCCACAATCAGTCCAGTTATATATGCATGCAAGCCACATAGGCACAACCAAGTTTACCATTTTCGGTTCCGTTTAACAGGTATTATAGTTTAAGTGATTTAAAACCTTAGAAGATTGCTAATCATTTCTAGACAGTACTTAACTCAGGACTGATATCATGGAAACATGCTCAATTTCATGGCAACAGTGATAATAATCCCTAAGGGATCCAAATAGTTGGCACGCAGCCCAAATATGTTCATAACAATCCAAGTAGGATGTTTACCAGCCAATTTCTAGTCAATAACACAGTACAGACATCACTCGGACGGGCTAAACCATAGTCCCGTCCCCAAACGACCCCGCATTCACCGTAGAGTACGTGTCTCGCTTCAATACAATGTCACAATGTGAGATATCGGGGTTTCAAACCCTCAGGTCATCATCTACATCTATTACTCACCTCAAGCCGGCCGTAGACTAGTCCGCAATGCCCTTTCCTCTTAAATCGACCTCCTCGCGCATCGAATCTAGTCAAAACCACAACAAATATATTACTATATGCTAAAGAAACATAACCCAATCGAAATTACTCGAAAAATACTAAAACTCACGAAGTTGGCAAAACCCGAGCCCCAAGCCCACTTCTCAAAAAATTTCGAAATTTACATCATTGGATTCCTCGTCTCGCACGAGTCTATACATATCAAAGTTATAAAAATCGGAGTTCGTTTGCCCCTCCAAACTCACATTTAAACTTTCTTGAGTTTTCAAGCCCTAACCTCCATTTTTAACCTTTAAATCCTTGAAATTCAGTGATTAATCAATGTTTTTACACCAAAATGACATATTCCGAGGCTAATAGTTCTTACCTGATGAAGCTCCTTCGATTTATCGTCAAAATCGCCCAAGAACAACCCTAGTCGAAGTCCTAAATATTTTTCTTAACTTCTGAAATTCGCGAACACTGTTCATTAAACACAGGACCGATTTCCGCTTCTGCGGTCATTTAACCGCACCTGCGGTACCGCTTATGCGACAAATTGACCGCTTATGCGGTCTCACTTAAAAATTCGTAGGACCGCTTATGCGACTCAACATCCGCTTTTGCGGTCCTCCATCGACCGCTTCTGTAGTGTATTATCCGCTTATGCGGACCCGCTGAAGCGACCCCCCAGTCCGCTTATGCGGAATTGCCTTGGGCCACGCCTGCCCGCTTATGCGGCCATCCCGCCGCATCTGCCGAACCGCTTCTGCAGCTCCTTTTCCGCAGATGCTGAAACACCAGAAGGCAGAAGTTCAAACCTGCAACATACTTCCAAAATTCCCGTTTAACCACCCGAAATCACACCGAGGCCCCCGGGACCTCAAACACCTATAACCTTATTCAAACTTGTTCCAATCCTAAAAACACGTCAAACAATGCTAAAACCAATAAATATATCGGATTCAAGCCTAGTTTTCATCAAAACAAGCCTAGTTTTCATCAAAACTCCCGCAATGCACATTCAATCAAAAACCCGACCAAATGATGTCCGAATGACCAGAAAATTTGCAGACATATCCAAAATCACCTAACGGAGCTACTGCAACTCTCGGAATTCCATTCCGACCCTCGGATCAAAATCTCACCTACCCATCGGAATTCGCCAAAATTCAAACTTAGCCAATTCAAGTCTAATTCTATACCGAACCTCCAAATTCATTTCCGATTGCACTCCTAAGTCACAAATCATCCCCCGAAGCTTACCGAATTATCAAAATTCTCATCCGATCCCTCTAACTAAATAGTCAACTTCCAGTTGACTTTTCCAAAACAAGCCTCCCTTTAAGAGATTAAGTGTCTCATTTCCAACTAAAACCAATCCAATCCTACCCGATTAACTCAATTACTGATATTGAAACATAGTGAAGCATAATATGAGGGAAACGGGGCGGTAACTCACGTGACGACGGGCCGGGTCGTCACATTTTCCCCAACTAAAACAAACGCTCGTCCTCGAACGGGTCAAGAAACATTCCTGGAGTCTCAAATAAGTGAGGATATCTGCTTCGCATCTCCTGCTCGGTCTCCCAAGTGGCCTCTTCCACGGGACGGCCTCTCCATTGCACCTTCACCGAAGCTATGTCCTTTGATCTCAACTTTCGAACCTGACGACCCAAGATAGCCACTGGCTCCACATCGTAGGTCAAGTCCTCATCCAACTTGATCGTGCTGAAGTCTAACATATGAGACGGGTCCCCAACATACTTTCGGAGCATAGAAACATGGAATACCGGGTGAACTCCCGACAAGCTGGGTGGCAAAGAAAGCATATAGGCCACCTCCCCAATCCTCCTAAGTATCTCAAAAGGTCCAATGAACCGTGGACTCAGCTTCCCTTTCTTTCCAAACCTCATAACGCCTTTCATAGGCGAAACCTTCAACAAGACCTTCTCGCCCACCGAATAAGATACATCTCGAACCTTCCGGTCCGCATAACTCTTCTGACGCGACTGGGCTGTGCGAAGTCTCTCCTGGATCACTTTCACCTTCTCTAAGGAATCCTGAACTAACTCTGTCCCCAATAGTCTAGCCTCGCCAGGTTCAAACCAACCAACCGGAGATCTACACCGTCTCCCATATAAGGCCTCATACGGTGCCATCTGAATGCTGGATTGATAGTTGTTGTTATAAACAAACTCTGTAAGTGGCAAGAACTCCGCCCAAGAACCTCCAAAGTCAATAACATAGGCACGCAACATGTCCTCCAATATCTGAATGGTACGCTCGGACTGCCCGTCCGTCTGAGGATGAAACGTTGTGCTCAACTCTACCTGTGAACCTAACTCTCACTGAAAAGTCCTCCAAAACTGAGAGGTAAACTGAGTACCCCTATCTGAGACAATAGAAACTGGGACCCCATGCAACCGTACAATCTCTCGGATAAAAATCTCCGCTAACCGCTCCGAAGAATAGGTGGTACATACCGGAATAAAGTGCGGGGACTTGGTCAGCCTATCCACAATCACCCAAATCGAATCAAACTTCTTCAAGGTACAAGGGAGACCACTCACAAAGTCCATAGTAATCTTCACCCATTTCCACTCCGGAATATCCATCCGTTGCAGAACAACATCGGGTCTCTGATGTTCATATTTGACCTGCTGACAGTTGAGACACCGAGCCAGATAACTCACAATATCCTTTTTCATCCTCCTCCAACAGTAATGCTGTCTCAAATCCTGGTACATCTTCGCGGCACCCGGATGAATAAAATACCGCGAGTTGTGGGCCTCCTCTAATATCAACTCTCGGAGCCCATCCACATTGGGCACGCAAATCCGACCCTGACTCCGCAACACACCATCATCCCCAATAGTCACATCTCTAGCATCATCATGCTGGACCTTGTCCTTCAGGATAAGCAAATGCGGGTCATCATACTGGCGCTCCCTACTGCGGTCATACAAAAAAGATCGGGAAACCACACAAGCCAACACCCGACTGGGCTCAAAAATATCTAACCTCACCATCCGATTGGCCAAGGCCTGAACGTCAATTGCAAAGGGCCTCTCCCCAAATGGAATGTACGCCAAACTACCCATACTGATTGCCTTTCGGCTCAAAGCATCGGCTACTATATTGGCCCTCCCCGGATGATACAAAATGGTGATATCATAGTCCTTGAGTAACTCAAGCCATCTCCGTTGCCTCAAATTAAGATCCTTCTGCTTAAACAAGTCCTGAAGACTGCGATGGTCAGTGAACACCTCACAAGATACACCATATAGATAGTGCCTCCAGATATTCAAGGCATGAACTATAACAACCAATTCTAAGTCATGAACAGGGTAGTTCTTCTCATGGGGCTTTAACTGACGAGAAGCATAAGCAATAACTCTACCCTCCTGCATCAATACACAACCGATCCCAGCTCTCGAAGCATCACAATACACTGTGTAAGAACCTGAAGCTGACGGCAATACTAGTACCGGAGCTGTGGTCAAAGCTGACTTGAGCTTCTGGAAGCTCTCCTCGCACTCATCCGACCACACAAATGGAGCATGCTTCTGCGTCAACTTCGTCAAAGGCGAAGCAATAGATGAAAAACCCTGAACGAACGTGCGGTAATAACCCGCCAAACCGAGGAAACTCCGAATATCAGTAGCTGAGGACGGCCTGGGCCAATTCTGCACCACCTCAATCTTCTTTGGGTCAATCTGAATACATCACTGGACACCACGTGTCCCAGAAAAGCCACGAAACTAAGCCAGAACTCACATTTGGAGAACTTTGCATAAAGCTTCTCCTCTCTCAATCTCTACAATACCACCCTCAAGTGTTGCACGTACTCCTCCTGGTTACGCGAGTACACCCGAATATCGTCAATAAACACGATCACAAATAAATCCAGATACGTCCGAAATACACTGTTCATCAAGTGCATAAACGCGGCTGGGTCATTAGTAAGCCCAAATGACATAACCAGAAACTTATAGTGCCCATATCTCGTCCTGAAAGCTGTCTTCATAATGTCTGAATCTCTAATCTTCAGCTGTTGATAGCCTGATCGGAGGTCAATCTTAGAGAATACCTTTGCTCTCTGAAGCTGATAAAAAAAATCCTCAATACGGGGTAGAGGGTAATTGTTCTTCACTATCACCTTGTTCAACTGCCTGTAATCAATGCACATTCTCATTGTGCCATCCTTCTTCTTTACAAATAAGACCGGTGTACCCCACGGTGACACACTCGGGCGAATGAACCCCTTTTCTAGGAGTTCCTGAAGCTGCTCCTTCAACTCCTTTAGCTCTGCTGGTGCCATACGATAGGGAGGAATAGAGATGGGCTGAGTGCCCGACACCAGATCAATACCAAAATCAATGTCCTTGTCCGGCGGCATGCCCGTCAGGTCTGTTGGAAACATATCTGGAAACTCTCTCACAACGGGCACAGAATCAATACTAGGAGTCTCAGCTCCAACATCTCTCACAAATGCTAAATATAATAAACATCCTTTCCCAACCTTCCGTTGTGCCTAAGAAGGAAATCACTCTGGTGGGAACATAATCGGTCGAACCTCGCCACTCAATCCTTGAAATACCCGGAATGGCCAACATAACTGTCTTGGCATGACAGTCCAGCATGGTAGGGAGATAGCCAATCCACACCCAGAATCACATCAAAGTCTACCATACCCAACAATAACAAATCAACTCGGGTCTCCAGACCCCCAACAGTAACAAGACAAGATCGATATACGTGATCCACAATAATAGTATCGCCCACCGGGGTAGACACATGCACAGGCAAGGCAAGACAACCATGGGTCGTACCCAGATGATGGGCAAAATATGAAGATACATAGGAATAGGTAGATCCGGGATCAAATAAGACGGAAGCATCCTTGTGGCAGAATGAGATAATACCTGTGATGACGACATCTGATGCAATGGCATCCCTCCTATCTGGAAGAGCATATAATCGATCCTGACCACCGCCAGTCCGGTCTTCACCCATGGGGCGATCTCTGGCTACCTAGTCCCCACTCCTAGCTGACTGGGTGGGTGTTGAAGAAATAGGAGCAGAAGATGAGGGCTGATCCCTCTGCTGGGACTGTCTACCACGGAGCCGAGGATACTGTCTCCTCATATGACCCAACTCACCGCACTCGTAGCAACGACCTGGAGCTGGAGAAGGGGACTGAAGGGAACCCCTCACTGCAGATGAACCCTGGGCTGAAGAAGCAGGAGTAGTACTCTGAGCTGGAAGGGCGCTAAGTGAAGACTGGCCCTGCTGATAACCCTGGTGACCACGGCCTGAAGAAGCCCCACTGGACTCTGTGCGACCTGACTGAGGAGGTCTGAAGGAACGACCTCTGCTGCGCTGGAACTGGCCCCTAGACGGAGCACCGCTGAAGCTACCTAAACCTCGAGGCCTCTTGGCCTCCCTCTCCTCACGCTCCCGACGATGATCTGTCTCAATCTGACGAGCCATATCAACTACCTCCTCAAACGAGGCGGCCACAACCCTCTCTCTAGTCATCAAAATGCGAATGGGATAGTTGAGGCCATCCACGAACCTCCTAATCCTCTCCCGATCAGTCGGGATCATCCAAGTAGCATGCCGAGCTAGCTGCGTAAAGCTCAACTCATACTGGGTCACAGTCATGTCCCCCTGAACCAACCACTCAAACTGACGATGCAACTCCTCCCTGCGAGACTGCGGTACATACTTCTCCAGAAAGAGAGCGGAGAACTGCTGCCAAGTAAGGGGCGCTGCTCCAACAGGCCTACACCTCTCAAACTCCTCCCACCAAGTAAATACAGGCCCTGAGAACTGGAAAGTAGTAAAAGCTACTCCACTCGACTCCAATATCCCTGCACTGCGAAGCATACGCTGACATTTGTCCAGAAATACCTAGGCATCCTCGCCCTCTGTACCACTGAACGTCGGAGGCTGAAGCCTGCCGAACCTCTCTAGTCGACGCTGCTCATCATCTGGCATAGTCGGAACCACAAAATCTGGAGCTGGTGTGACTGGTGCAACTGGGGCAACTAGTGCAACTAGGGCAACTGGTGCAACTGGGGCAACTCCTGGTATCTGCAATCCCTGGACACCCTGCTCGGGTGTGCGAGCAGCGGGGGTCTGCTGACCACCCCCGGTCTGAGAAGTAGCTGCTGCAGTAGTGGCTGATACAGCCTGAGCCAGGCCAGTGCAGGCGGATAAGATCTGAGCCAAAGCCTCCCGAAGACTAGGAATCACAATGGGCACTGCTGGTGCCTGAACAGGTGCTGCTGGAGCATCTACAGCTGGAGGCAGGTCCTGAGCCTGGGCAGCTGGTGGGTTTGCAGGTGCTGCCCTCATTGGTCCGTCTCGACCACGACCGCAACCACGTCCCCTAGCGGGTGCCAAAGGTGGTCGTCCGCCACATCCGGTAGCACGGGTTCTCGCCATCTGCGAGAGAATAGAATACAGAAATTTAGTTCTCAGACCAACAAAGTCGCACGACAAGAATTTCAAGAAAGTGAAGTATTTCCTAAAGGTTCTGTAGCCTCCCGAGGAAAGATATGGACGTTTACGTACCGTTCCGCGAGACTCTACTAACCGGCTCATGACTCGTGAGGCCTAGTAACCTAGGCTCTAATACCAACTTGTCACGACCCAAACCCGGTCGTGATGGTGCCCAACCATATAGCTAGGCAAGTCAGACCAATTATCACTCACGAACCCAACCTGATAACTCATTATCGAAAATTTAAGGGAATTTAACAGTTTAAAAATAATAAGCCGATGTTTATAATAAAAACAATACGGAACAGACCGAAATAACCGACAAAACACTCCCAACAGAATCTGGGGTCACGAGTCTAGAGCCTCTAAACAACGGAATAACAAATATTCGAAAATACATAAGTATAGAATGCGAAAATAAAACTGAATAAAAGGGAGAAGTTGGGTCCTGCGAACGTCAGACAGCTACCTCGACAACTCCGATAAAACTCTGGAAGACAGCGACTGCTCAGCTAAGTCTCCGGAATACCTGAATCTGCACACATGGTGCAGGGAGTAAAGTGAGTACTTCCAACTTAATGGTAATAAACATATATAATGACTGAAAGTAAGGAATCCCGAAATACCACAATGCAAAGCTGAAACTAACCACTTAGCACATTAAACGATGAAATAACAATAATCAACGACAGATAGACAAATAGATATCAATGCATGAATGCAATTCAATACACATGACGCTGCGGCGTACAGCCCGATCCATTGGGTACCTGCGCTCACTGTGGGGGTTCAGACTCCGGAGGGGCTCCTACAGCCCAAGCGCAATGACATAGTAGCATTCGCCGTGGCATGCAGCCCGGTCCACAATCAGTCCAGTTATATATGCATGCAAGCCACACAGGCACAACCAAGTTTACCATTTTCGGTTTTATTTAACAGGTATTATAGTTTAAGTGATCTAAACCTTAGAAGATTGCTAATCATTTCTAGCAGTACTTAACTCAAGACTGATATCATGGAAACATGCTCAATTTCATGGCAACAGTGATAATAATCCCTAAGGGATCCAAATGGTTGGCACGCAGCCCAAATATGTTCATAACAATCCAAGTAGGATGTTTACCAGCCAATTTCTAGTAGTATAGACATCACTCGGACAGACTAAACCATAGTCCCATCCCAAACGACCCCGCACTCACCGTGGAGTACGTGTCTCGCCTCAATACAGCGTCACAATGTGAGATATCGGGGTTTCAAACCCTCAGGTCATCATCTACATCTATTACTCACCTCAAGCCGGCCGTAGACCAGTCCGCAATGCCCTTTCCTCTTGAATCGACCTCCTCGCGCGTCGAATCTAGTCAAAACCACAACGAATATATTACTATATGCTAAAGAAACATAACCCAATCGAAATTACTCGAAAAATACTAAAAATCACGAAGTTGGCAAAACCCGAGCCCCGGGCCCACTTCTCGAAAAATTCCAAAATTTACATCACTGGATTCCTCGTCTCGCCATGAGTCTATACATATCAAATTTACAAAAATCGAAGTTCGTTTGCCCCTCCAAACTCACATTTAAACTCTTTTGAGTTTTCAAGCCCTAACCTCCATTTTTAACCTTTAAATCCTTGAAATTCAGTGATTAATCAATGTTTTTACACCAAAATGACATATTCCAAGGCTAATAGTTCTTACCTGATGAAGCTCCTTCGATTTCTCCTCAAAATCGCACAAGAACAACCCTAGTCGAAGTCCTAAATATTTTTCTTAACTTCTGAAATTCGCGAACATTGTTCATTAAACACGGGCCCGATTTCCGCTTCTGCGATCCTTTAACCGCACTTGCGGTACCGCTTATGAGACAAATTGACCGCTTATGCAGTCTCACTTAAAAATTCGTGGGACCGCTTATGCGACTCAGCATCCGCTTTTGCGGTCCTCCATCGACCGCTTCTGCGGTGTATTATCCGCTTATGCGGACCCGCTGAAGCGACCCCCCAGTCCGCTTATACGGAATTGCCCTGGGCCACGCCTACCCACTATTGCGGCCATCCCGCCGCATCTGCGGAACCGCTTCTGCGGCTCCTTTTCCGCAGATGCGGAAACACCAGAAGGCAGAAGTTCAGACTTGCAACATACTTCCAAAATTCCCGTTTAACCACCTGAAATCACACCGAGGCCCCCGGGACCTCAACCAAAAATACAAATACATCCTATAACCTTATTCAAACTTGTTCCAATCCTCAAAACACGTCAAACAACGCTAAAACCAATAAATACATCGGATTTAAGCCTAGTTTTCATCAGAACTCCCGCAATGCACATTCAATCAAAAACCCGACCAAACGATGTCCGAATAACCTAAAATTTTGCAGACATATCCAAAATCACCTAACGGAGCTACTGCAACTCTCATAATTCCGTTCCGACCCTCGGATCAAAATCTCACTTACCCACCGGAATTTGCCAAAATTCAAACTTAGCCAATTCAAGCCTAATTCTACACCAGACCTCCAAATTCAATTTCGATTACACTCCTAAGTCACAAATCATCCCCCGAAGCTAACCGAATCATCAAAATTCCCATCCGAGCCCTCTAACTCAATAGTCAACTTCTAGTTGACTTTTCCAAAACAAGCTTCCCTTTAAGAGACTAAGTGTTTCATTTCTAACTAAAACCAATCCAATCCTACCCGATTAACTTAATTATTGATATTAAAACATAGTGAAGTATAATATGAGGAAAATGGGGTGGTAACTCACGTGACGACGGGCCGGGTCGTCACATCCGTGAATTGGAGATTGTGCATGCATATCTTCACTCTCTGTAACACCATGCATATATAACTTAATAAAAATATTGAAACAAAAGGAAAATATCTCTGAAAATAATTTCATACCTGCATTCTCTTCATCAATTGCCCCTTTAAAATTTGTATACAAATCAACACGTGCTCGATAATTTTCTTCACCAAGTGCACATTCAACATGTTCTGTTTTTTATTGAAAATGTTAAATCATACTGGATAGTATTGGCTTGACAATTTATGAAGATATGAAGGTTTGTCATAATATCTACATAAATCTGTATAGCTGTACCAATAACCTGGATTTAATTGTATATGTTGTGTGTATATAATGTAGACAAATTGTAGTTATGTTGTATATAATTTATAGTTATTTTGTAGATAAGTGTAGATATACTGGAGATACTTGTTTTGCTGGGGCTGACCTGCACTGGTTCACCATTATTGAACTGAAATTGCTGATTATTCTTGTCTTTTGGTTGGTCAGTATTTTTTGTTGAACTCCCAGAAAACTGTAAGTTTTATATTAGTTAGGATATATATTTTAGAGGTGACATAAATAGTGATTTTAATATGATCAAAATTCAAATGTTACCTTTGCATCAACTTGATCATTTGGACTATTTATCACCTGTAAAACTGTCTTGACTGAATCCTTTATTAGGTCTCGAAGGCTACCTAGTTCTTCAAATACATCTTTCCGAAACTTTTCAAACTTTTCATCGACCTACATAATTAAAAAAATATATAGTTAACTTCAGAAATATGTCTTAAAATACATTAAAAACAGATACACTATTATATATATATATCACAATGCTTTTTAGGACTACATGTTACCTTCTCAACACCTCTTTTTAACTTTCTTATTTTACGAAGAATAGACTCATTTTCCTCTTTTCCAATTGATTCTTTGGGTTCCAATGGAGGAGCATCAAATTTTGGATTCTCAGAAACATGTTCAATCTCTTCAATTGTGTACTCAACTTTATCAGGCAAATACATCACTGAAAGCTCTTCAGGTGATTCATTTATGTTGGTGAACTGAATGATGAAAAAAATAAATTAGCTTGTTTAAGGTAGAGTATGTATATAAATTGTAGATATTTTGTAGTTAAATTGTATTATCATAAACAAAGACCATTTACCTTCATCCATTCAGGCTTGATCATTTTATCTTCAATTACCGCTAACCAAATCTGACCCTTAGTAGCTTACCAGTTTAGTATGCAAGGGATTGAATTAGAAATCTTTGTAGCTATATCAATGTTGACGGAGGAGCAACACTCATACAACCATACTTGCATGGCTAGGGGGAATCCTCGAATGAGATATGAAAGGATTTAGCATGTGCCTAGCTGATTCAATCAACTATCTGTAAGACTGAATACCCCATGAAAAAGACTCGTACTTACCGGATTCCACCAAATAAAATCTAAAATGATTTACCAACCCAATATGCTCTCTCTGAAGGAGAAATGAAGAATTCTATGAGATATAAAATACATAACTTTACTGCATTCTCATCATTGATCCAACTTTAGTTGGTTACTATCTGTTTTAGGTATGTCTTCTCCACTTTTATCTTGTTTGGAAAGTAACTGCTCATTATCTTACTGACATAAATAGGAGTGTAACCAAAGTCTGTCACCTCAGTATGACATCTAAGACCAGTTATTACTGCAAACTCTCTCAATCCAAAATTTAACCTCTCGCCTTTTAACTCAGCTGAAAAATAGGGAGCATAGGATGATTTCAATTCATACTTCATAAGAAGATGAATAGCTTGATTATGCATGCATAAATTGGGAAATGACAGTAAATGGCCAAAGTATGTCTTCTCGAACAACTTCAAACCATTTGAAGACAAAATTGCTTTAATTTGGCTAGGAATGCTAGGGTCACATAATGTCTGGAATCTAAGTACCACATAATCAACATTATGGAATGCAAAAAAAATATCCATTCTGCAAAATTCAATAAATGTAATCTAACACTATACAGTAATTAAAAAGCACTAATACATTTGTATTTTATCTACAAAATAACTTCAAAAAATATATAATATAGCAACAATGTTAAACAAATCTACAATTAATCTTCAAAATTAAGACAAATAATCTCACAATAATTCATTGGTTAAAAACGTAGATACATTTGCAGTTTATATACAACATTTCTACAAAATCTACAAAGCAAATAAAATACAGATTATGTAGATTTTTAACAACTAAAACATGCAAAATAAGTAGTGAAGAAATTACTAAATTCTTACCTTCACCAATGAGTGTTTTCGAACATTTTTAGGAAATTTAACACTATTTTTTTTTTTTTTTTTTAAATTTTTCTTCTTTTTGGGAGTTTTTGAATTGGGAGCCATCTTAGCTTTCTTTCCAGGTTTACCGATAGGCACATCTTCTACAAAATCATCATCAAACACTATCTCTTTACATTTCCTATCCACTTGTTTGATTGGCCTCGAAGATTCTCCAGCATCGAAATCATAATTTAGTTCTAGCTTCAGTCCTGATTTGACGCGGAGAAACACTATGCTTCATATCTACAATTGCATGTGCAGATTTTCTTGCTTTTTGGGTGAATATGGTGATAATACACCCAAATCGAAAGAAGGTATATCAACTTCTAGAGCTCTTTTAGGAATGTGCTTTGAAACTTTGTTCTTCTTTATTGAGAAAAATTGAAGCTGAAGGTAAAACCAATTTTGTGTGTATGCACTTTGAAGATTTGACTTTAATTTTGACTGTTTTGTAGAAGAAAAACCTTGATTTTGAACGTTAACGGTAGAGGATTACCTTTGTTTTTCTGGTTTTAGCGGAGGGAATAATGGTTTGAATTATGAGTGTGTTGTGATATATGTGTGAGGGCGTAGGTTTATGAGAGAGAAACGTGGGGGTGGTCGCCAGTAAGAAAAAGGTCTAAAACAGAGCTCCTTTGAAACTAAAGAAGATCGGGACGGGACCTAAATAAAGGCAAATTATTATCCCTTTCCTCGGTCCATGCTTTTTTCATATTTAATATCCTTAATTATAGAAGTATTTGTCTAGATTATTGTTTATTTTCCTTAAACATTTTACCTAAGAAAACTTCACTAATATAATTGATAAGATTATATTAAAAAGAATATATAATTTATGCTTCTCTAAAACGTCAAATAAATGACATCGAAATAACTAATACTCCTATATGATACTGGATGGAGGAAATGAAATAATGAAAAGAACCATAAAGTGTTTGCACCTAATTGTTGATAAACATTTCATGGTATCCTATTACAAAAGCACTGGCTATATATTATGTGACTTCATTACAATTAATTTGCAAAGTCTGATCAAGTCACTTAGCTTGTCAATTCAACTACATAGGGCGAGTGAAAGGCGAAAGTAAGAATTACGTACAAACAAGTGTAACATATTAAAAATCACCGAATCATCGTAAGGAAAAGTGTTAAGCGCTTGTCAACGATAATTGCAGAATTTTCGTTGAATTCAATTACACTAGTGAAATGCAAAAGTAAATATTACGTACAAATATATGTTGTTACTAGTCTTTATTCGGAAATATATTCAAAAAACAGAACAAAGTAAAATAAGAAATGTAAAAGAAGTAGCAAATTTATCCGCCCTTAAGGAACTTAGTCCCCTTCCAAGTTAATGAGATATAGAATTATTTCCTCCCAGAATAGAACGGTTTACCCTCACTGGTGTAGCGGTACTTCAAAGTTCAAATCCTAGTGACCAACGAACTCAAAAAGCGGTTGCAAATCACACTTACTATTGTGTTTTTTCTGTTAAAGACAATGCAGAAGGAAGAAGGAGAAACCAAAATTTTAGTAAGAAAAATCTATGAAAAAGATAATGTATTTATAGCCAAAAAGTTGGGTAATATATCTATGAAAAAGATAATGTATTTATAGCCAAAAAGTTGGGTAATATATCTATGAAAAAGATAATGTATTTATAGCCAAAAAGTTGGGTAATATATCTATGAAAAAGATAATGTATTTATAGCCAAAAAGTTGGGTAATATGAAAGAGTTACAACTCTTTATTTAAATGTTGCAATTCAAAATTGCTGTTTTATAAAAAGGTCATTTACGCAAATCGTCAAATTTAAATTCTAACGGGAAAGTCAAAGAGAAAATTACCCTCTATAACCCCTCAAAATTTTAATAGCTCATGTTTTGTCCTACTTATAAAAAATGGCCCTTCAGCCCAAAAGTATTGCATATAATAGCCGAAAGGAATGAGTATGACAACATAAGCGCCTGTAGCTCAGTGGATAGAGCGCCTGTTTCCTAAGCTGATGGTTATAGGTTCGACCCATGCCTGGCGCGATAGAGCAACCCTTTTTTGCAATGTATAAATATTATATCCTAAGTTTGACAGTGTATCCTTGGTGTATAGTGAATGTATAATATGTCTGAACAATGTATCAAAATTGTATATAATGTATATTTTCTAATATGTAAACATAGTATATGTAAATTATATACAATTTTATATGTGTAATGTGTGCACACTGTGTATTTGAAGTGTATCATGTATTTTTATATAATGACAGTCTTTTTTGTATATATTTTGTATAGTTACATCTATTTTGTATATTTTTTGTATAGTGATAGCCTATTTTGTATAGTGACAGTCTATTTGTATATTTTTTATATAGTGACAGTCTATTTGTATATTTTTTGTATAATGACAGTCTATTTTGTATATTTTTTGTATAGTGACAGTCTATTTTGTATATATTAAATAGAATAAGGTTTACGTGAAGAGATAATAAGGTTAATATGGTTAATTTCATTGTTAATTAATATTAAAAGATGAGTTTCTTAATATGTGTGAAAACAACTAAAAAATTACTTATTTATCAAATAAAATACTTGACCAATATGCTGAATGTACTCCATTGGTTATATCCAGAAGAAGTCAAGTGGACTAGGAAAAAATTTGACTCCTAACCTCTCAACATCATTATCATAAAATAAATAAATAAATAAGAAGAATAAAAGTAAAGAAACAGAGGCTGAAGGATCCGAAAGAGAGATCAGAGAAACATAATCAAAATGGATATTATCTTTGATTGAAGCTATCCGATGTATACAAGAGATCGCTAGGGGCTAAATTCAGTAACCAATTGCCAATATCCTTTTTACTACCTAATATAAACTACTGCTCTGTACAATTCCAAGAAGCGGAGAGAAAAAAGAAGAATAAAAAGACTATAGACAAACCCCATAACCCAATTTTGTTGAAGGGTTAGCTCGGGTTAGCATTATACAACACTATTTTGTATATATTAAATATATCTTGTTCCCTTGACACACTGCACAGGATTGAAGAGCGTTGGGGCTCATTCCTTGAGTTCTTAGATGAGTATCTGTCAAATTTATCTCATCTACGTGAAATTCTAAAGCAGACTGCAGATGAATGCAGCTCATTCCATATATTTCTTTCAGAGGAATCTGATTCTCTTGACACTTTGCAGCACAAGATACGTCGTCTCCAAGATAATCTTTGGCAGACTGTAGAGGAATACGGTTCTTTACTTATATTTTCAGAGAACTATCTAGAATATTTTGTTAGAATTGAGGTAGAGGATTAAGAAGAAAGAGCATGCAGAGAAGAAGGCAACAATGGAGAGAATTTTTTCTATGTATATTTCACTGTACAACACTGTATTTATGTACAAAACTACCGTATAACCGCCTTTCTTTTCTCTACACAGTCTACTAACTAACTTGACATAAATAGACTAATCTACCCTTTGTCTATTTCACTAATTCAAGTAATGCCCTTATTCTCAACACTCCCCCTCAAGCTAGGTGGCGTAAACACATCAAACATACCTAGTTTGGAACTTAAGTATTCATGTTGAACCTTGGTTAATCCTTTTGTTAACAAGTGTGCCTGCTGCTCTCTTGTACTGATATATTCTGTTCTGACTAAACCTTGTAGTATTTTTTCCCTTGTAAAATGACAGTCTATGTCTATGTGCTTTGTACTCTCATGGAAGACTGGGTTAGCAGCAATTTGTATTGCTGCCTTGTTGTCACAGTAGATGTTCACTGGGAGCTCTACTTCAATCCCAATTTCTTTGATCAGTCCAACTAGACATATAAGTTCAGCAACAGTAGCTGCTAAGCTTCTGTATTCAGCTTCTGCAGAGCTTCTGGAGACAGTTGTTTGCTTCTTTGACTTTCATGAAACTAAGGAATCTCCTAGTTTGATCAAGTATCCTATTACAGACTTCCTGGAGTTCTGATAGGCAACCCAGTCTGCATCACAATAGGCTTTTAAGACTCATTTACTGCTGCTTGACGGTAGAAGTCCCTGTCCTGGATGGTTTTTAACATATCTCAAAATCCTTGTAGCAGCTTTCATATGAGAGCTCTTAGGTTGCTGCATAAATTGGCTTAGTGTTTGGACACTGAATGCTAGATTAGGTCTTGTCATAGTTAGATAAAGTAGCTTCCCTATCAACCTCTGATACACCCCTGGATTTGGTAACATCTCATCTGCTTCATTGTTTGTTGTCCCAATGTGATCATCAAATTCTTTTGTAGTTAGCTTGATGTTTATTTCCAAAGGTGTTGCTGCAGGTTTAGCTGCACTAAGTTCAAGTTCTGAGATAAGCTCCAATGCATATTTTCTTTGATGCATAAGGATGCCTTTCTCAGATCTTGCAAATTCTATGCCCATAAAATATATCAACTCCCCCAAGTCCTTCATCTTGAAAGCCTTCTGTAATGCTGCTTTGGTGTCTTCAATTAGCTTCAACTGTGACCCAGTAATTAACATATCATCTACATAAACAAGTATTACTGTTATGCCTTCTGTGCTCTTTTTTACAAATAGGGAATGATCATGCTGACTCTGAATGAAACCAAATGTGCATAAGGCTTCAGTAAGCTTCTTATTCCACTGCCAGGGAGCCTGCTTAAGGCCATATAAGGATTTAATGAGCCTACATACTGGTTGTGACTCCCCCTGGCTCTTGAATCCTGGAGGCAGTTGCATGTAAATTTCATCAAAGAGTTCTCATTGCAAAAATGCATTGTACACATCCATTTGGTAGATGTGCCAATGGTGAGCAGCAACTAAGGATAGAATAGTTCTGACTGTAACCATCTTCACCACTAGGGAAAACGTTTTCTGATAGTCAATTCCTTCCTTTTGACTATAGCCTTTTGCAACTAGTCTTGCCTTGAATCTTTCTATTTCACCTGATGCTTTGTACTTCACTTTATATACTCACTTACACCCAATAGGAGTCTTACCCTCTGGGAGTGATACAATGTCCCAGGTATGGTTGCTTTCCAGTGCTTCAATCTCAGATTTCATAGCTTCCACCCACCTAGGATCTTGACAAGCTTTAACAAATGTAGTAGGTTCAATTATGGTAGAGAAGGAAGCTAAGTATGATTGATACTTTGAGGACAATCTACCATATGACACATAATTTGCTATGGAGTATGATACTGAGGAATGCACATTCAGAGACACAAAGTCTTTCATCCATATAGGTGGACACTTCTCTCTAGAAGATCTCCTTACCCCATTGAGTTGGTTGTCTGCACTGTTTGGATGAAAACTTTGATCGTGGGATTGCACTATGTGTGGTAATATAGCCTGCTGGGTCTCCTCTGAACTTGCTTCTTGTTGAGCCTCCCTTTGAGTTTCCTCAATGGCATCAGCAGTGAACATATCATTAGTAGAGGAAATATTATCAGTGGAGATTTAGAACATTGGAGCCACGATCCCTGGTGCAGGAGAAGGAATATAGTCTGATTCTGACTGTGGAACAAAAATAGGAAGATGCTTTGATTTAAAATGTTGAAAGGGAAAGACATCTTCCCTGAATATAACATCCCTGTAAACAAGGAAAATACTGTTAGTGAGATCTAAAAGAATGTATCCCTTTTGTGTTCCAGAATAGCCCATTAGCACTGCTACTATTGCCCTACTCATAAACTTGTCCTTTTCTTGCATATTCTATGCATAACACAAGCACCCCAGAACTTTAATGTGCTTTAATGAAGGACTTCTGTTGTACAACTTCTTAAAGGGAGTTAATCCACCTAGAACTGGAGTAGGCATCCTATTTATGATATACACAACATTTAACAAACGGCGGCCCCAGTACTTGAGAGGGATATGAGCTTGGAATCTCATAGCTCTGGCAACTTCTAGGATGTGTCTATGCTTCCTCTCAGCTACTCCATTCTGCTGAGGGGTATAGACATATGTTGTTTGATGAATTATTCCAAACTCCTTGAACAAATCTGCACATGTTGAGTTAGTGAATTCTGTGCCATTGTCAGTTCTGATCATTGTCGACGCCCCCCTTTTTCCCTCGCGGAATCGAGTATACGACATTTGGGAAGACAACTCTATTCCTGTTTGGGAGTTGGGTTTTGGATTCTGGAGAGTCGCCACCTAATGATTATAGTACATTAGGACACTTTAAGAAGAATTAAGGATGAAAACTAGAGTTGGGTAAGGGCTTGAAATTATCCCGAGGGGAAGGTGTTAGACACCCCTCAAGATCCACTAGTGTGGTTCCCGGCCATGCTACAATTGTGACTTTAAATGCAAGCAAATAAGTAAACAAGTAAGCAATGCAAATATGGGAAAACTGTTACAAATAAAAAAAAAGATTTAAAGATGCTGAAATTTAGAAGATAACAATTTTGCAATTTAAGAAGAGATACGCAATGAGGGGAGAGATCAAATAATGATGCAAATAACTTAGGGAAATAAACAGAAATGGAAGTTTGAAAAAGGTTTTGGGAAACTTTTGAAAAATCTGAAAATAACAAACTAATAAAGAGGGAGGGGGTCCTAGGTTTATACATTACATGGATCATTCGCACAACACCGGTACCTGATTGTACGCATAGTGTTATCGTATAATCATCATCTCCATGTCTACCCTTCCCACCCCGTTAAGGTATTAAAGCGCGGAACAGTATCGTTTACTTACTGTATGCTACTACCCGTCCCAATCCTATCAGTCCCGGGGGTATTAGGACTTCTAATCTTAAAAGGGAAAGAAAGGGATGGAGGCCTTTATGGAGCTTAAAGGATAAAATTCTACTCGACATTAAACAAGTAGCAAGTAAGAGGGGAGAACAAACAATAATACAAGGCTCAAATTAACCCCAGAAATCAAACAATCATTTAGTTTAGCATGCCTTAACAAATACTGGTTTGGTCTTAGATTAAATTTAAGCAGCGAACGGGCTGGTTCAACACATGTGTTTTAGGCAGAAAGTCTGCATTAGGCAACTCGGATACAATTGTCAGGTATTAAGGTATTTAGCGTGAGTTATTTAGAAAAGTACTGATTTCAGAAGATAGGCTAATGCAGAAGAGTTTTTGAAAGAAAGAACAGACTGCAGACTTAGTTTAGAAATAAGTTTCAAAGAAAATCAGTGGACTGTCCGATTATAAAACACAGAAATAATTGTAAAAAATTTAGGAGAAAAGACAGAACTATCTAAGGAAAAGAGTAAGCTGCAGAACTGTTTTAAAAGACGAGTTCAGGAAGACTATAATTTAGTTGGAAAACGCTTAGGCAGAATATTAGAAAAGAAACCGTTTCAGAAAAGATGCAGATTTGAAGAACTCAACTTTTAGGACAAATGTACACTGATTCGAGAGAGTTTTATCAAAAAGATTAAGGCTTTTGAAAACGTTACTGAATTAAGGCGTTAAGGACCAGTTAACGGATTATTATCAAACGAATTTGATGCGAAATCCTATAGGCATGATATCTACATTTGATTTTTCAGAACCTGTTAAAGAATTTATGAAGAGATGACTGTTTTTTATTAATCCTACGGTTTTCCTAATGACTATGCATTCCCTATAGATATGATATCTATACATGAATTTTCAGAAAAGCTTAGAATTCCTATAGGCAGGATCTCTACATGCGTTAGTTACAGAATATGAGCGTTAAATCCTATATACATGCTTTCTATGTGATTTGCGGTATAGTTAAACATTAAACCCTATAGGCAGGATTTCTAGGTGACTTGCAACATAATTGAACGTTAAACCCTATAGGCATGATATCTATGTGATTGAATCAGAGATGTCAAACAGACCTATAGGCAGGATTTCTAGAAAAAGAGAGTCCTAAAGCATGATATCTACCCTTATTGATGCAAGAAAATAAAGATCCCTCCCACACTCTTTTACTATAATTCCCGACTTTTATACAAAATTATTACAACCCAATGAATCAAACTAGAAATTAAAAGATACATCAAAAGCTAACAACTAGATCCGAGCAGCCTAATTCAATCCTAATGTCCAATAACATGTATTTAACCAACTCCGGGATCCAGATTTCTAAAGCCTTCTCATTATCAAGGGTATTTCAAAGTTCCAAGGAATCTCAGGGATCCCCGGCATTGCTTACACCTAAGATACCATTAGAATTAGGAATAGTGCAGTGTGGAAAAGCCAGCTCTCAGGCATCCAAGTTCAGATGGAGCTCAGGGGTCCCAAAGCATGGCTTGCAAGAGAGGGGCATAACTTATAGCTAGGAATAAGTGCAAAGTGAAAGGGAATTAGGGGGCCACGACAGGTGGTGGTCATACCTATCCATAAAGTAGGCTGGCACACCCCTGACCACTTGTTTAGGTTAAACAAGTTAGGAGCAGACCTTTGAAGGTCAGACCTAAGTCTGGATAGTGATTAAGACAATGTCAGACTCAAGTCCAAGGCTCAAACACATAAAGGGGAGAGGAGAGTGGGAATTGATTGAGTTAGGGGTTCAAAGAACCCAGTTCAGAGTCATAGACATCAATGTTAAGGTGCTGCTATGGCTTGAACCACAACTCACACACAAAGGGGAAAGGGAAAAGGAGTTCACATAAAAGAAGTAGTAACAAAGTTGCAGCAACAGAATGAAGGAAAGCATAACAGAACTAGGATGTAAACACATAATAGAGGAGCATTATTTAAGCTAAAAGGAATATACCAGTTGCAAAGTAAGAATAAGCAGAATAACAGAGCAAGCAGACAGCAGGAAATTAGTAGGAACAAACTCAGGTTTCAACAGAACACTTGGAAGTTCGAAAAGAACTCAAAGATATTTCAGAAAATAAAAAGGAGAAGAAAAGAGAAGAAGAGAGTAGGAGGCAGAATGCTTAATGTGTGTAAGAGTGCAACTCGAGAGTCTTAGTCTGTGAAAGTGTAGGTGTTAAAAGGTGTAGAAGGGTAGCCTTATTTTATAGTGCAGAAAACAAGTAAGAAAAAGGTAAGAAATAACCTTGAAATCAATCTCATACAATCTCCCTTCAGTCAAGGGATTTAATTTTCAAACGGGTAGAATAATTAAGGAAAGGGTTTGGGTTCGAAATCTTTTCCAAAGCAGTATAATGAGGGTAAATACATAGAAACTTATTTAAGGAAAGAGTCTAGTAGTACACGGTTTGGGAAAAAAATAAGGAAAGGCAATCAATCAACAGCCAGTAAAATCAGGATTTGAGTCTGAATCCAACCAGGAAAGGTGAAGAGAGGTTTAATTTAAAGAAAATCAATAACACTCAATCAAACCTTATAAAAAGGGATTCGGAATCAATCACAAGTTGGCAAAAGGCCTTTTGAAAGAAGAGTTTATCATATATAAAGCATACAGACATGTGAAACAAGAGAGAGACTAGCATAGAAAAATTCAGAGTCATAACAAAGAAGGTTTAGTTCATAGACTCAGAATGAGTCTGAGAGAGTCAAGGGTTCTGAATAGAACCCTAGTCCAAACACAAAGTCAAGCCTGCCAAAAAAACCCCCAAATACTAGGGTTGTTGACTCGAACCAGATGCATAGACGAGAAGACAACAACTAGAACAGGCTCAGTAGTCTCTTTCCAGAGACTTATGAGGAAACAAACAAATAGCATAGCAGGTTCAAGGCAAATGGAATGTAGAAACTAATTTGAAACAGAGGGAACACGTTTAAGCAAAGCTTGTCACTCAAACAAGTTCAGGAGAGAAGAGGCGATGTAAGCTTAGGGAAACAGTAGATGAAACATGCTTAGAGTTCAAACAAAGGTCCAGTAAAGGCAAACAAGGATTAAAAGCTCAGTAAAAAATACAGTAAAGGGACATATAAGATAGACATGTAAAAGCATGCTATAGAAACCAGTAGAAGAAAGAACAGAGCACAAAAATAGAAGAACATACATAACACGACAAACATAAGAACACAAGAGAAAAAGAACATGCGAGTTGGAAGAGGGAACATAAGAACATGGCACAGACAAATTCACACAAAGAAAAGAAGAAGAAGAAATAGAAATCATTTTAAGACTTTTTAGAAATCCTAAATTGGAAATAAACTAATTTTGAAAGGAAAATTGGGGAAAAGCTTAAAACGTCGAATATAGCACAGATATAGTATAGATCTAAGAAAAAAACTAGAGAAAATCATCGAATAGCTTTAGAGTTTCAGAGAAATCCTAGAAATGATAAGGCTTGGAAGAAAGTCTGGTCTCGAGTCGGAGATGGCCAGAGATAGGCTCTTGAAGCTTGAATACGCCGGATCAAGGCCGGATAGGCCATAGAACCATAGATCTGTAGAGGATCTGAACGGACGCCGTCGAGGTCAGACCTCGAAATCTCGAACACCCATGGTTTAAGGGTGAAGGAAGGTGAGTACAGGCCATCCATGTCCTGGGAAGCCATGGATTCCGGTGAGATTATGGTCGAAGAAATGTGAGAGGGGCTAGGGTTTCGAGACCCTTCGAGAGAGTTTGAGAGGAGAGGGGGTTTCAGAGGCGGCTGCTGAAGAGAAATGAGGATTAGGGTTGGGTTAGGCAGAATTAAAAAGGAAAGGGTTGATCGTGGTCGTTGATCATTACCGGGATTAAAAGAAATCCTGGCGGGTTAAATAGTTGGATCGGGGGGGTCGGGTTTAGAATTGGGGCTGGTCCAATTGGGTTTGAAATTGGGTTTATTTTAGTCTAAAATTGAAATGGAATTGGGGTTATAATTGAAATAAAATGAGGCCAAAACTGAAATAGCCAGTTTTCCCTTTTATTTTTATAAAATGATAGAAATTATTTTGAAATTAAATTAAAGGTACTGAATCAGTTAATGACATATAAATATTAATTTAAAAATACTGGAACTAATTTTATAATTATAAAATACTATAAAATCTTAAAGAGCCTAGTATTGTAATTATATGCAATTTAGTTTTAAAAAAAAAACAACCGAATTTGTAAAAATATGATTAGCTATATTTTGATGTAAATATGAGAATAAAAATAAATTGCCCACTAAAATGATAGTTTTGGGAATAATTATCGGATTTTATGGTATAAAAATAGGCAATAAGTTGGTTTAAAAATCATTAAAATGCCAAAACCCTTTGGTGTACTTATATATGCTATTTTGAAAGTATTTTGGGTATAAAAATATATAGGAAAAAATTGGGTATCAACAATCATTTTGACACTGCTGCTGAATTGATTCTTCACATAGAGCAAAAATATTTTAGCACCACACATACATCTGATTTTAATTTCAAAAGAAACTGCCAGGTCATTCTGGAAAAATCATCCACCTAGGTTAAGGAGTATATATTTCCATCAAATGTAGATACCCTATAGGGGCCCTATACATCAGCATGTAACAATTCAAAACAATGAGTACTTTTAATATTGTTACTAGGAGATGGAAGTCTAGTGTGCTTAGCTAAAGGGCACAAATGACAATTTTTCACTACATTGACACACTTGTCATGTTTTATTGTGAATAGTTTCTTTGGAATCATAGGAGGAACATGTCCTAATCTTCTATGCCATAAGCTGATGTTGTCTTCTCCTTTATCCTTTAATTCTATGTCAACCCTTTCAGATTTACTGACTGTCAAGGCCTTCTTAATATAATTCTCAGCTTCCTGTAGTCTTAGGATGCATAGCTCTTCTGTTTCCTTACCAATCTCCTTCACCTTCCCCATTGTAAAAATCCTGAAATAGGCAAAAATCAGGATAAAATACAATACAACACTGCAGGTCCTTGGTTAACTTTGACACTGAGAGTAGATTGTATTTGAACTGTGGAACATAAAGAACATTCCTAATTATGCTCCTTGCTGAGATTGGACAAGTACCAATATGTGTAAATGAGACCATATCTCCATTAGGTAAGTGTATTTTTCTAGGACTATTAGATTTAACTTCAATATTGGATAATGCTCTAAGATCAGAAACTATATGATTAGTGGCCCCTGTGTCAATTATCTATACCTGAGAAGGTTTATTGGCAGTATCTACTAGAAAGGCATTACTGATACCTGTTGCACTGGTCATATTTGCAGATGTAGATGTTCCTGAACTTTTGTTTAGCATTTGTAGTATTTATTCATATTGTTCCTTTGTGAAAGAGCAGGCTATGGGCTGTTGAAAGTTACTACTGCTGGTGTTTGAAGGTTGCCTCTGCATCATTGTTTGTGGTTGAGTCTGCATTAGCTGACCCTGCATCTGTGAGAAGACCTGAGCCTGCACAAGGCTGTTCTAGTTTGGCTCATTTGCTACTGCATTGTATGCAGATGCTCCCCCTTTCTTCTTGAACTTAGAACCTTGTGGATAACCATTGAGTTTCCAAAAGTTTTCTTTACTATGACCTTTCTTTTTATAGTAATCACAAAATTCATTGTTGTTTCTCCTTGGTTTTTGGTAGTTCCCAGTTTGTTGAAAGTTGTTGGACTGAAAAGTATTAGGATAAAAGCTTGGTTGAAAACCACTAGCTCTTGTGGCAACCAGTGCAGTTGGCTCATAATTTTCAGGTATAACATTAGATTGTAAGCTTAAATTCATCGTTGTAGCTGTGAGCACGTGATTTTTGCTCTCACGACAACTACTCCCTAAAGTATAAAATAAAATAGTTTTGTTATCGCATTTGAATGGATTGTGTGTTATCTTCCTTTAGCATCTTGTATGTGTGTTTATTTGTTTGAACTAATTAAAAATACAAAAAA